>JAHLJS010000005.1:35658338-35886850 GCA_038502445.1 Eremochloa ophiuroides
TCTATTTTTTTCGTTCTTTTACTTTGCACAACCAGAACAAATCAGAATCTTTGCAAATCAGATTTCAGAAAAGCAACTTACAATGTGTTTCTCTTTCTTTTCTGGGAGTAACAAGAATAGAAGTAGCAATGTAGATTTTTCTTTGTGTGCCCAAATCAGATTTTGCCGGTGTTAAAATAAAATAGCAGGGATGGGTATGCGGCAGCAAAGATGCATATGATGGAAATTATTGCAATGGAGATGAATATGATGTAGGATGGAGATGTTTATGGTGGTGATGGCAGCAGAGACGTATATGATTGACAGTGACCAAAATGTGACAAGAACTCGAAACTCTAAAAGACTAACCCTAAGACCAGCAACTTGACTCAACCGATGTAAGCCAAACTCAACAAGCCTGAACTAAGTAGTACTAGTAAAAGGCACAAAAGGTCTATGGGATTATGGAAAATTAAATCTACAATTTTTATGGCTTTTTCTGGACTATAGGAAAATAATGTAAACTGAAATCTCTCACCGATAAACCTTGCTCTGATTACCAATTAATATGAACCCGCTAGGGTTCGTGGTCGATCTTTCGATGAGAGGCGTGAGATAACTCGATTGGTGGAAGGAGATGACGTTCATGACCCGACTACAACCATCCAGGGATGATGTGCCTTAGCAATCGATACACCAATTCCAGCGGTTGCACGCGATCTTGTGGAGCACGACCAACCAAACCACTAGGGTTATTCCTGCAAGCAATCGAAGAACCAGCAAGAACAAGAAGAACAAGCACTCAATTGCAAATATGAGATGAAAGTTCAGATCTGATACACATGAAGGTGGGGTTCTGAATCGAGTAGAACGGATGGTCTAGTCGACACACGCGTCTACAAGGAAGTAGCAGCGGCTAAACTTACATCAAAAACAAAACCCAATCTGTTTGTGGCGGCTCTAGAGGCATATATGTAGATGGAAGGACGACCAAGGAGGTGCTGGGGTCGTCCTCCAACCCTAGGACGTGTCCCTAATGGACCGAACTTGATACATGGGCTAATAGCCCAAAATTAGGCGACGCAGCACCATAAGCAGAGAAGGTCCTGACGTTAAAACGACGACTACAAACGTATCTGATAAGATATGGGAACAAGCATAGATCCATTGGAAAGTAGACTTGACATGCTTTCCAAAGAGTCCTAGAACGTTCCAATCGGACTCCGTATGAAGTCGTGGTGACCGTCTCAAGTTGGGACTCTGCTGCAGTCCGAATTCCACACCAAAACGTGTTGGACTTGGACTCTTTCCTTCCTTGGGCTATAAGTGACGTGGTGGCCTGATGGAGGACGTTTGGAATACTTAGATTTGGTCCCCAATCAACTTTATTATCCTTCCATGCTTTCCATATGCAATCAAACACTCATTTGATCCATGTAAGTAATTCTGCAAACGAGAATGTACACACTTTATGGTGCAGCACCAATTCATCAAATGTATCAATAATAAGACTCATATAGAATGGTTTCACCTTTGGTTTAGAATTGGTTAACATGGTCATATCCAAGCCTATGATGTCCTCATCAGGTACTGTGAAGAATTTGAGACATAGTGCTTGACTTAATTGTTCTATCTTTCAATTGCTCAAGACTTATGCGAGGGTTGTAAAGCTCCATAGTTAAAGGTAAAACGAGTAAGTCTGAAGGTTAGAGCAGTTATTGTCTAATCTGGAGGAGAATATATGTTTGAAAGCATGTGTACTTGGCAAGAATGATAGCATTGTAGCAACTCCTGATCCAAATACACTAGTAATTAGGCTTAGTTTGTTTGCCAAGGGACTGGCAAAAGGTAAGTTTGGGGGTGTTGTTGACGGTGGATAACGTCAACATTTATTAGAACATTAGACACCAAAGGATACATGAATACACACTAGTCTAGGGTTTTAACTGACAGTTTTCACGAGTTTTGCATGTTCTATATTTTCCAGGAGCTATTCCAGAAAAGCATAAAAGAAGGGTTAAAGAGCATAAAAGACACGAAACTTAATCGCGAAGGAAACATCGTCGTCGGGACGTGGGAAGTGTAGAAGGCACCCGAAGCAACCTGGGGCCTAACCCCTGCCAGGTGGGTCCGGCCGGCCCAGGGGTGGGACCGGGCGGTGCCCCCCTAGTGTTTCGCCGCCTTCTTCCAGAGTCTTCTTGCACCGCCTCCCACGATGCATCTCGGCCCTTGTTTTAAGTCGGTTTGATCCTACGGCACACGTGCACCCGACCGGGCTATAAATAAAGGGGCAGACCCCCTCCCTAAAGCATCAAGTCATTTGGAGATCAAGCCATCCAAAGCCTCTCTAGTTCATCAGAGCCTCTCTAGTTCATAGCTTTAGCCTAGTTGGATTAGAAGTAGAGGAGTTCTAGTTCTTCAGCGGGATCTGAAGCCCCTGGCGTCTGTCTGGAGCACGGAATTCGGTATAGTTCTAGTCCTTTTCTCTTATTGTATTCAACATTATGATATGGGAAATATTATTCTTAATCTTATATATGTTCTTAATTGCAATAGTCATTTTTCACTTTGATTATATGTCTAGCATAGTTAGTTTGATCCTATTAAATTTATGTAACTACTCGTATAGAGTTCGTCCAGAGATATCGTGGATGAATGATTGGCAGTATGTAGACGTGGTGTTTAGATATCTTGCTTATCTATGAGTGCTCCCTGATGTGCCGGGTCGTGTGGTAGCTCACGTAGGTGACAGCTACGTTGATTCCTTTGTAGTCCAACCCCGTACGTAGGACGAGCAAAGCGCGGTCGCGAAGGAGGTGACCCTTGTGTCTTAATATCCTCATTAGATGATGCTCCTTTACATTTAATCATGATGTAGGTAGAGCTAAACAATGATTGCTAGATGTAATTGCACTAATCATAGTATTCATTGACGTAGTTATAGAATTACTTTAGATATTAATTCCTTTATCTATCCATTGGCTAGCTATTGTTATGACTAGATGAGCTCTGATATTTACCTATTTATGATGATGACTGATTATGTTTATCCTATATATCTTTATCATGTGACTTATCCCTGCTATGAGTAGGATTATAGTTATGGTTTATCTTTTACATTAACAGTATAAGTTGTAGATATAATTTAAGTCCTACTAGACCTTCTCAGTGGCATAAATATAAATCAACAACCTGGTGATACTCTAGGTAAAATGGTACAATGGTATAATTATCTGTCCGCTTGCAGAATTGTCCTTTAGTTCATATTCTTATATCTATTTCTGCATAGTCACATGAAATAAAAGATTCATTTGATACTTTATTCCTAGCTAATATAATTAGGGATGACAACCTAGTTCAATGCTTAGGGATGTTGGTGAGAGATTAGTGGCTAGTAGCTAATGACAAGTTAATTTAGTACCATGTGTTTTTAATGTTGTTAAATAGTGATGACGTTAAAATTACCAACAACAACGCATCCAAACTCATCCAAATGAGGTTTCAGTTCTCCTATGACACCTATAAATTTAATGGAGTGCAAAGCAAATAGTTCTCGTGCCTATGGTAGGTTCGAAGCAAACCGTGCTCCTATCTTGCATCTAGGTTTCACAACGCATCCAAACTCATCCAAACAAGGTTTCACTTCTCCCATGACACCTTTGTGTTTCATGGAGTGCAAAGAAAATAGTTTTCGTGCCTATGGTAGGTTCGAAGCAAACCGTGCTCCTATCTTGCATCTTGGTTTCACAACGCATCCAAACTCATCCAAACGAGGTTCCACTTTTCCCAAGATACCTATGAGTTTCATGGAGTGCAAAGAAAGTTGTTTTCATGCCTATGGTAGGTTCGAAGCAAACTGCTCCAATCTTGAATCTTGGTTTGACAACGCATCCAAACACATCCAAACGAGGTTCCACTTCTCCAATAACACCTATGTGTTAGCAAATAGTTTTCGCGCCTATAGTAGGTTCGTAGCAGACCATGCTCCCATCTTGCATTTTGATTTCACAACGCATCCATACCCATCCAAATGAGGTTCCAGTTCTCCCATGACACCTATAAGTTTAATGGAGTTTAAAGCAAATAGTTTTCGTGCCTATGGTAGGTTCGAAGAAAACCGTGCTCCTATCTTGCATCTAGGTTTCACAACGCATCCATACTCATCCAAACGAGGTTCCACTTCTCCCATGACACCTATGAGTTTCATGGAGTGCAAAGTATATAGTTTTCGTGCCTATGGTAGGTTCGAAGCAAACCGTGCTTCTATCAAGCATCTTGGTTTCACAATGCATCCAAACACATCCAAATAATGTTCCAATATCCCATCACACTTATGAGTTTCATGGAGTGCAAAGCAAATAGTTTTTGGGCCTATGGTAGGTTCGAAGCAAACCGTGCTCCTATCTTGCAACTTGGTTTCACAACTCATGCAAAGTCGTCCAAACGAGGTTCCACTTCCCCCATGATACCTCCATGTTCATGGAGTGCAAAGCAAATAGTTTTCATGCCTATGGTAGGTTCGAAGCAAACCGTGCTTGTATCTTGCATCTTGGTTTCACAACGCATCCAAACTCATCCAAACGAGGTTCCACCTCTCCCATGACACCTTTGTGTTTCATGGAGTGAAAAGAAAATAATTTTCGTGCCAATGGTAGGTTCGAAGCAAACTGTGCTCCTATCTTGCATCTTGGTTTCACAACGCATCCAAACTCATCCAAACGAGGTTCCACTTCTCCCATGACACCACTGTGTTTCATGTAGTGCAAAGCAAATAGTTTTCGTGCCTATGGTAGGTTCGAAGCAAACCGCGCTCCTATCTTGCATCTTGGTTTTACAATGCATCCATACTGATCCAAACGAGGTTCCAATTCTCTCATGACACCTATGTGTTTCGTGGAGTGCAATGCAAATAGTTTTCGTGCCTATGTAAGGTTCGAAGCAAACCATACTCCTATCTTGCATCTTGGTTTCACAACGCATCTAAACTCATCCAAATGAGGTTCTAGTTCTCCCAAGACACCTATAAGTTTCATGGAGTGCAAAGCAAATAGTTTTCGTGCCTATGGTAGGATCGGAGCAAACTGTGCTCCTATCTTGCATCTTGGTTTCACAACTCATCCAAACGAGGTTTCACTTCTCCCATGACACCTCTGAGTTTCATGGAGTGCAAAGCAAATAGTTTTCGTGCCTATGGTAGTTTCGAAGCATACCGTGCTCCTATCTTGCATCTTGGTTTCACAACGCATCCAAACGAGGTTTCATTTCTCCCAGGACACCTATGAGTTCATGGAGTGCAAAGCAATTAATTTTCGTGCCTATGGTAGGTTCGAAGGAAACAGTGCTCCTATCTTGCATCTTGGTTTCACAACGCATCCAATGTCATCCAAACGAGGTTCCACTTCTCCCCTGACACCTCTGTGTTTCATGGAGTGCAAATCAAATAGTTTTCGTGCCTATGGTAGGTTCGAAGCAAACCGTGCTCCTATCATGCATCTAGGTTTCACAACGCATCCATACTCATCCAAACGAGGTTCCACTTCTCCCATGACATCTATGGGTTTCATGGAGTGCAAAGCAAATAGTTTTCGTGCCTATGGTAGGTTCGAAGCAAACCGTGCTTCAATCTTGCATCTTGGTTTCACGACGCATCCAAACAAGGTTCCAATTACCCATGACACCTATGTGTTTCATGGAGTGCAAAGCAAATAGTTCTTGGGCCTATGGTAGGTTCGAAGCAAACCGTGCTCCTATCTTGCATCTTGGTTTCGCAACGCATCCAAAGTCATCCAAACGAGGTTCCACTTCTCCCATGACACCTCTATGTTTCATGGAGTGCAAAGCAAATAGTTTTCGTGCCCATGGTAGGTTCGAAGCAAACTTCGCTCGTATCTTGCATGTTGGTTTCACAACGCATCCAAACTCATCCAAATGAGGTTCCACTTCTCCCATGACAACTTTGTGTTTCATGGAGTGAAGAAAATAGTTTTCGTGCCTATTGTAGGTTCGAAGAAAACTGTGCTCCTATCTTGCATCTTGGTTTCACAAGGCATGCAAACACATCCAAACGAGGTTCCACTTTTCCCATGACACCTACGAGTTTCATGGAGTGCAAAGCAAATAGTTTTCGTGCCATAGGCACGTTCGAAGCAAACCATGCTCCTATCTTGCATCTTGGTTTCACAACGCATCTAAACTCATCCAAACGAGGTTCCACTTCTCCCATAACACCTATGTGTTTCATGGAGTACAAAGCAAATAGTTTTCGTGCCTATGGTGGGTTCGAAGCAAACCGTGCTCCTATCTTGCATCTTTGTTTCACAACGCATCCAAACGAGGTTTCATTTCACCTAGGACACCTATGAGTTTCATGGAGTGCAAAGCAATTAGATTACGTGCCTATGGTAGGTTCGAAGGAAACCGTGCTCCAATCTTGCATCTTGGTTTCATAATTCATCCAAACTCATCCAAACGAGGTTTCCACTTTTCCCATGACATCCATGAGTTTCACGGAGTGCAAAGCAAATAGTTTTCGTGCCTATGGTAGGTTCGAAGCAAACCGTGCTCCTATCTTGCATCTTGGTTTCACAACGCATCCAAAGTCATCCAAACGAGGTTCCTCTTCTCCCCTGACACCTCTGTGTTTCATGTAGTGCAAAGCAAATAGTTTTCGTGCCTATGGTAGGTTCAAAGCAAACCGTGCTCCTATCTTGCACCTAGGTTTCACAACGCGTCCATACTCATCCAAACGAGGTTCCACTTCTCCCGTGACACCTATGTAACGCAAATAGTTTTCGTTCCTATGATAGGTTCGAAGCTGCTCCTATCTTGCATCTTGGTTTGACAACGCATTCAATCTAATCCAAACGAGGTTCCACTTTTCCCATAACACCTATGTGTTAGCAAATAGTTTTTGTGCCTATGGTAGGTTCGAAGCAAACCAAGCTCCTATCTTGCATCTCGGTTTCACAAAGCATCCAAACTCATCCAAATGGGGTTCTTGTTCTCCCATGACATCTATAAGTCTCATGGAGTGCAAAGCAAATAGTTTTTGTACCTATGGTAGGTTCGAAGCAAACTGGCCTCCTATCTTGCATCTTGGTTTCACAACGCAACCATACTCATCCAAACGAGGTTCCACTTCCCCCAAGACACCTATGAGTTTCATGGAGTGAAAATCAAATACTTTTCGTGCCTATTTTAGGTACAAAGCAAGCCGTGCTCCTGTATTGCATCTGGGTTTCACAACGCATCCAAACACATCCAAACGAGGATCCACTTCTCCCATGACACCTTTGTGTTTCATGTAGTGCAAAGCAAATAGTTTTCGTGCCTATGGTAGGTTCGAAGCAAACCGTGTTCCAATCTTGCATCTTGGTTTCACAACGCATCCATACTCATCCAAACGAGATTCCAAATCTCCCATGACACCTATGAGGTTCATGGAGTGGAAAGCAAATAGTTTTCATGCCTATGGTAGGTTTGAAGCAAACCGTGCTCCTATCTTGCATATTGGTTTCACAAAGCATCCAAAGTCATCCAAACGAGGTTCCACTTCTCCTACGACATCTATGTGTTTCATGGAGTGCAAAGGAAATAGTTTTCGTTCCTATGGTAGGTTCGAAGCAAACCATGTTTCTATAAAGCATCTTGGTTTCACAAGGCATGCAAACACATCCAAACGAGGTTCCACTTTTCCCATGACACCTATGAGTTTCATGGAGTGCAAAGCAAATAGTTTTTGTGCCTATGGTAGGTTCGAAGCAAACCATGCTGCTATCTTGCATCTTGGTTTCACAACGCATCTAAACTCATCCAAATGAGGTTCCACTTCTCCCATGACACCTATGTGTTTCATGGAGTACAAAGCAAATAGTTTTCGTGCCTATGGTAGGTTCGAAGCAAACCGTGCTCCTATCGTTCATCTTGGTTTCACAACGCATCCAAACGAGGTTTCACTTCTCCTAGGACACCTATGGGTTTCATGGAGTGCAAAGCAATTAGTTTTTGTGCCTATGGTAGGTTCGAAGCAAACCATGCTCTTATCTTGCATCTCGGTTTCACAACGCATCCAAACTCATCCATACGAGGTTCCAGTTCTCCCATGACACCTATAAGTTTCATTGAGTGCTAAGCAAAAAGTTTTCTTGCCTATGGTAGGTTCGAAGCAAACCGTGCTCCTATCTTGCATCTAGGTTTCACAACGCATCCATACTCATCCAAATGAGCTTCCACTTCTCCCATGACACCTATGAGTTTCATGGAGTGCAAATCAAATACTTTTCATTCCTATGGTTGGTTCGAAGCAAACCGTGCTCCTATATTGCATCTTGGTTTCACAACCCATCCAAACACATCCAAACGAGGTTCCACTTCTCCCATGACATCTCTATGTTTCATGTAGTGCAAAGCAAATAGTTTTCGTGCCTATGGTAGGTTCGAAGCAAACCGTGCTCCTATCTTGCATCTTGGTTTCACAATGCATCCATACTCATCCAAACGAGGTTCCACTTCTCCCATGACACCTATGTGTTTCAAGGAGTGCAACGCAAAAGTTTTTGTGCCTATGGTAGGTTCAAAGCAAAACCATGCTTCTATAAAGCATCTTGGTTTCACAAGGCATGCAAACACGTCCAAACGAGGTTCCACTTTTCCCATGACACCTATGAGTTTCATGGAGTGCAAAGCAAATAGTTTTCGTGCCTATGGTAGGTTCGAAGCAAACCGTGCTCCTTTCTTGCATCTTGGTTTCACAACGCATCCAAACAAGGTTTCACTTCTCCCAGGACACGTATGAGTTTCATGGAGAGCAAAGCCATTAGTTTTCATGTCTACGGTAGGTTCAAAGCAAACCTTGCTCCTATCTTGCATCTTGGTTTCACAATGCATCCAAACTCATCCAAACGAGGTTCCACATTTCCCATGACACCTATGAGTTTCATGGAGTGCAAAGCCAATAGTTTTCATGCCTATGGTAGGTTCGAAGCAAACCATGCTCCTATCTTGCATCTTGGTTTCACAAAACATCCAAAGTCATCCAAACGAGGTTCCATTTCTCCCCTGACACCTCTGTGTTTCATGGAGTGCAAAGCAAATAATTTTCGTGCCTATGGTAGGTTCAAAGCAAATCGTGCTGCTATCTTGCATCTAGTTTTCACAAAGCATCCACTCATCCAAACGAGGTTCCACTTCTCCGATGACACCTACGTGTTAGCAAATAGTTCCTGTGCCTATGGTAGGTTCGAAGCAAACCGTACTCCTATCTTGCATCTTGGCTTCACAACGCATCCAAACTCATCCAAACGAGGTCCACTTCGCCCATGACACCTATGTGTTTCATGGAGTGCAAAGCAAATAGTTTTTGTGCCTATAGTAGGTTCGAAGCAAACCGTGCTCCTATCTTGCATCTTGGTTTCAAAATGCATCTAAAGTCATCCAAACGAGGTTCCACATCTCCCCTGACAACTCTGTGTTTCATGGAGTGCAAAGCAAATAGTTTTCATGCCTATGGTAGGTTCAAAGCAAACCGTGCTCCTATCTTGCACCTAGGTTTCACAACGCATCCATACTCATCCAAACGTGGTTCCAGTGCTCCCATGACACCGACGTGTTAGCAAATAGTTCTTGTGCCTATGGTAGGTTCGAAGCAAAGCATACTCCTATCTTGCACCTTGGTTTCACAATGCATCCAAACTCATCCAAACGAGGTCCACTTCTCCAATGACACCTATGTGTTTCATGGAGTGCAAAGCAAATAGTGTTCGTGCCTATGGTAGGTTTGAAGCAAACCGTGCTCCTATCTTGCATCTTGGTTTCACAACGCATCCAAACTAATCCAAACCAGGTTCCACTTTCCCCATGACACATATGAGTTTCATGGCATGCAAAGCAAGTAGTTTTCGTGCCTATGGTAGGTTCAAAGCAAACTGCTCCTGATGAGGACATCATAGGCTTGGATATGACCATGTTAACCAATTCTAAACCAAAGGTGAAACCATTCTATATGAGTCTTATTATTGATACATTTGATGAATTGGTGCTGCATTCTGCAAATGAAAATACACACACTTTATGGTGCAGCACCAATTCATCAAATGTATCAATAATAAGACTCATATAGAATGGTTTCACCTTTGGTTTAGAATTGGTTAACATGGTCATATCCAAGCCTATGATGTCCTCATCATTCTCCCCTTCTTGACAGCAAACCGTCCTCGGTTTGACCAATGTTGGAGCACATGTTCTAGGTAATAGCCAACTTGGCTCCCCTTCTTGAGAGTGATCATTGAGTGATGGCAGCATCAAATGTGTTAGTTTGCTTCCTCTCCTCCGATGTGGTGGGTGCTGGATAATCATTCTTTTCCACTTTAGCTGCGGGTGTAGTTGCTCAAATTGCTCCATGCACTCAATGGTTTTATTCCCATCCTCCTGCAAAATGTTATGGACAACGAGGGGAAAAACAGGACGCTCTATCTCTAGCTGTGGTGATGAAATTAGAGAAGTATCACACAATTCTTCTTGGTCACAAGGTACAACAAGCAAATTAGGTTGTGACAAAGGCAAATGAGCACTGAGTTTCACTATTTGTTGCTCCTTTTTAACATGTACAGTGGACAATTGCTGGTTACAATGTGTCACATCATTCTTGCAAGTATTCATAGATAAAAGAATCTGATTTTCAACTTTACAAGCAAGACAAAATAAGCAAGATATATGGTTATATGTCTCACCAGTGAGCAAGCATTGAATTTCAGAACTGAGCCCTTGCATGAACCTACTCATTACATCTTCCATAGATTCATCCAAGCCACTAAACATGACACAAATTTTAAAATCATGGTAGTATTGTTTCACGGTTCTACTACCCTGTTTCAGTTTCTCCAGTTTAGCAAGCAAGTGGTCCACATAATATGCAGGAATATATACACCTCTAAAATGCATTTTGAATTCTTTCCATGTTTGCGGAACAATGTTATTCCTACAAAGATGTTTCCATTCATGCAAAGCATCCTTAGTTAAAGCATTAGATGCAGCAAAAACCATTTGCTTCTCAGACAAATCATACTCATCAAATTTCTTATCAACCTTCAGCTCCCAATTAATGTATGCATGAGGATCAAATTTACCAGCAAATGAAGGCAAGTGTTGAATGACATCCAGAATATGAGGGTGTAATGCCATGAACTCATGATGCTCTGCATTACCTGCCATGATTAGTAGAAAACAAGAAACAAACACAATAACATGTATGCTCCTATCAACTACAAGGATGTGGTGATCATATCTCTCACTTTCAACTTATTCAAACAAGCTCTTACAAGTTCTTACCAAGCCAAACAGGAGGTGGCAGCAACCAACAAGTCGGGAACCCTGGAAAAAGCGTATCGGTGCTGCAGCAAGAACACCTATCAAGCTGTAATCGGATATGTGGAGTTGTAGGAGGGCTGAAATTAATACACAAGGAAGTACCAGCACCACATTAGTCACAAAAGCAAGCTGAGAAATCGTTCAACGGTGGTACCGTGCTGGTCCTAGGCTAGACCGTGCTAGAGACGCGAGCCTGGACACAAACGAAGCCACGGTACAATAGGAAACAAGGCACAAGAATGGCAAGAAATTCACTCCCCCTTCTTTTCCTTCTCTTTTCTTTTCTTTCTTTTCTCTTTCTCTTTCTTTCTATTTTTTTCGTTCTTTTACTTTGCACAACCAGAACAAATCAGAATCTTTGCAAATCAGATTTCAGAAAGGCAACTTACAATGTGTTTCTCTTTGTTTTCTGGGAGTAACAAGAATAGAAGTAGCAATGTAGATTTTTCTTTGTGTGCCGAAATCAGATTTTGCCGGTGTTAAAATAAAATAGCAGGGATGGGTATGCGGCAGCAAAGATGCATATGATGGAAATTATTGCAATGGAGATGAATATGATGTAGGATGGAGATGTTTATGGTGGTGATGGCAGCAGAGACGTATATGATTGACAGTGACCAAAACGTGACAAGAACTCGAAACTCTAAAAGACTAACCCTAATGATGAGGACATCATAGGCTTGGATATGACCATGTTAACCAATTCTAAACCAAAGGTGAAACCATTCTATATGAGTCTTATTATTGATACATTTGATGAATTGGTGCTGCACCATAAAGTGTGTGTATTTTCATTTGCAGAATTACTTACATGGATCAAGGGAAGGTTTGATTGCATAACGGAAGCACGGAAGGTCAATGAAGTTGATTGGGGACCAAATCTAAGTATTCCAAACGTCCTCCACCAGGCCACCACGTCACTTATAGCCCAAGGAAGGAAAGAGTCCAAGTCCAACACGTTTTGGTGTGGAATTCGGACTGCAGCAGAGTCCCAACTTGAGACGGTCACCACGACTTCATACGGAGTCCGATTGAAACGTTCTAGGACTCTTTGGAAAGCATATCAAGTCTACTTTCCAATGGATCTATGTTTGTTCCCATATCTTATCAGATACGTTTGTAGTCGTCGTTTTAACGTCAGGACCTTCTCTGCTTATGGTGCTGCGTCGCCTAATTTTGGGCTATTGGCCCATGTATCAAGTTCGGTCCATTAGGGACACGTCCTAGGGTTGGAGGACGACCCCAGCACCTCCTTGGTCGTCCTTCCATCTACATATATGCCTCTAGAGCCGCCACAAACAGATTGGGTTTTGTTTTTTATGTAAGTTTAGCCGCTGCTACTTCCTTGTAGACGCGTGTGTCGACTAGACCATCCGTTCTACTCGATTCAGAACCCCACCTTCATGTGTATCAGATCTGAACTTTCATCTCATATTTGCAATTGAGTGCTTGTTCTTCTTGTTCTTGCTGGTTCTTCGATTGCTTGCAGGAATAACCCTAGTGGTTTGGTTGGTCGTGCTCCGCAAGATCGCGTGCAACCGCTGGAGTTGGTGAACGTCATCTCCAGTCCAAATCGAAGTTATCCATCTCCACCGAAAGATTGGGACTACCCTTACCTATATCACCTAAGACCAGCAACTTGACTCAACCGATGTAAGCCAAACTCAACAAGCCTGAACTAAGTAGTACTAGTAAATGGCACAAAAGGTCTATGGGATTATGGAAAATTAAATCTACAATTTTTATGGCTTTTTCCGGACTATAGGAAAATAATGTAAACTGAAATCTCTCACCGATAAACCTTGCTTTGATACCAATTGATATAGGTAAGGGTAGTCCCAATCTTTCGGTGGAGATGGATAACTTCGATTTGGACTGGAGATGACGTTCACGGCCCGACTACAGCCTTCCAAGACCGCGCCTTAGCGACCGATACACCAACTCCAGCGGTTGCACGCGATCTTGCGGAGCACGACCAACCAAACCACTAGGGTTATTCCTGCAAGCAATCGAAGAACCAGCAAGAACAAGAAGAACAAGCACTCAATTGCAAATATGAGATGAAAGTTCAGATCTGATACACATGAAGGTGGGGTTCTGAATCGAGTAGAACGGATGGTCTAGTCGACACACGCGTCTACAAGGAAGTAGCAGCGGCTAAACTTACATCAAAAACAAAACCCAATCTGTTTGTGGCGGCTCTAGAGGCATATATGTAGATGGAAGGACGACCAAGGAGGTGCTGGGGTCGTCCTCCAACCCTAGGACGTGTCCCTAATGGACCGAACTTGATACATGGGCCAATAGCCCAAAATTAGGCGACGCAGCACCATAAGCAGAGAAGGTCCTGACGTTAAAACGACGACTACAAACGTATCTGATAAGATATGGGAACAAACATAGATCCATTGGAAAGTAGACTTGATATGCTTTCCAAAGAGTCCTAGAACGTTTCAATCGGACTCCGTATGAAGTCGTGGTGACCGTCTCAAGTTGGGACTCTGCTGCAGTCCGAATTCCACACCAAAACGTGTTGGACTTGGACTCTTTCCTTCCTTGGGCTATAAGTGACGTGGTGGCCTGGTGGAGGACGTTTGGAATACTTAGATTTGGTCCCCAATCAACTTCATTGACCTTCCGTGCTTCCGTTATGCAATCAAACCTTCCCTTGATCCATGTAAGTAATTCTGCAAATGAAAATACACACACTTTATGGTGCAGCACCAATTCATCAAATGCATCAATAATAAGACTCATATAGAATGGTTTCACCTTTAGTTTAGAATTGGTTAACATGGTCATATCCAAGCCTATGATGTCCTCATCAGCTCCTATCTTGCATCTTGGTTTGACAACGCATCCAAACTCATCCAAACGAGGTTCCACTTCTCCCATAACACCTATGTGTTAGCAAATAGTTTTCATGCCTATGGTAGGTTCGAAGCAAACCATGCTCCTATCTTGCATCTTGGTTTTATAGCGCATCCAAACTCATCCAAATGAGGTTTCAGTTCTCCCATGACACCTATGAGTTTGATGGAGTGCAAAGTAAATAGTTTTCGTGCCTATGGTAGGTTCGAAACAAACCGTGCTCCTATCTTGCATCTAGGTTTCACAACGCATCCATACTCATCCAAACGAGGTTCGACTTCTCCCATGACACCTATGAGTTTCATGGAGTGCAAATCAAATAGTTTTCGTACCTATGGTCGGTTCGAAGCAAACCGTGCTCCTATCTTGCATCTTGGTTTCACAACGCATCAAAACACATCCAAACGAGGTTCCACTTTCCCATGACATCTATGATTTTTATGGAATGCAAAGCAAATAGTCTTCGTGCCTATGGTAGGTTCAAAGCAAACTGCTCCTATCTTGCATCTTCGTTTGACAAAGCTTCCAAACTCATCCAAATGAGGTTCCACTTCTTCCATAACACCTATGCGTTAGCAAATTGTTTTTGTGCCTATGGTAGGTTCGAAGCAAACCATGCTCCTATCTTGCATCTCTGTTTCACAACGCATCCAAACTCATCCAAATGAGGTTCCAGTTCTCCCATGACACCTATATGTTTAATGGAGTGCAAAGCATATAGATTTCGTGCCTATATTTGGTTCGAAGAAAACCGTGCTCCTATATTGCATCTAGGTTTCACACGCATCCATACTCATCCGAACAAGGTTCCACTTCTCCCATGACACCTATGAGTTTCATGGAGTGCAAAGCAAATAGTTTTCGTGCCTATGGTAGGTTCAAAGCAAACCATGCTTCTATCTTGCATCTTGGTTTCACAACGCATCCAAACACATCCAAACGAGGTTCCACTTTCTCGTGACACCTATGAGTTTCATGGATTGCAAAGTGTCGACGAGATATCGTCGGCGGTCTACTGAGGGGTATGCCTAAGGTAGTAGATTGATTGGTGAAGGTGCGCCTGAGACGAGCAAGAGTTGTGCAGTAAGAGCGTGACAAACGGTTTAGACAAGTTCAGGCCGCCGCGAGGCGTAATACCCTGCTTCCTGTGTGTTGCTGTATTGTATTGCTAGTAGACGAGATGAATTGAGGGGATCCCCTGCCCACCTTATATAGTCTTGGGGGCAGGGTTACAAGTTGGTTTTACCATACATAGCAGATTACAATCCTAACCGAACAAGGAAACTAATCGGCTTGATATTAGGAAAGCTATTTCCTTGTCCGCCATGTCTTCGGCGGATATACGTGATCTTCTGGAGAACGTGTAGACGACGCGTCCTTGGCAGTCCGGGCCAGATTGGATGACTTGGCCCATGTATTGCCGTGCGGGTATATGGGTCTATACCCCCACAGCTAGTCCCCGAGCACCTTGCATTCATCGAGAGGTGCAAATCTTCGTAGTTGCTTGACCAGACGAATGTAAGGAGCTCAGAAAAAATTTAGAAAATCCCTTCTCTTTGGTGAAGTGTATCCACTTTTGATTCTTCGGAAACAATACCTTCACCGTCAAGTGAAGTGTATCCACTTAGTCCCCGAGCCTGATAGTAGGTGACGCAGGCACGTAGTGTCAGGGTCAAAGTCTTTATATTTTACGATCATGTGAAGTATTGACGAAGTCCCTGAGCACCTCCTGTGCTCGAAAATGTTGGCGTAGCGACGAAGCCTCCGAGTAGTTTAGTGCTCGGAAGTGCTGACATAGTGACGACGAAGTCCCCGAGCACCTCATATGCTCAGAAATGCAAGCGAATCGACTAAACCTCCGAGCATTTCGGTGCTCAGAAGTACCGACGTAGTGACGACGAAATCCCCGAGCACATCCTATGCTCAGAAATACGGGCAAAGCGACGAAGCCTCCAAGTAGTTCAGTGCTCAGAAGTACCGACGTAGCGACGGCGAAATCCCCGAGCACATCCTGTGCTCGGAAATACAGGCGAAATGACGAAGCCTCCAAGCTGTTCAGCGCTCGGAGCTGCTGACGTTGCGACGATGAAGTTCACCGAGCACCTCCTGTGCCCAGAAATACGGGTGAAGCGACGGAACCTCCGAGCAGTTTGGTGCTCAAAAGTACCGACGTAGCGACGACAAAGTCCCCGAGCACATCCTGTGCTCGGAAAATACACGTGGAGCGACGAAACCTCCGAGCAGTTCAGTGCTCGGAAGTGCTGACGCAGCGACGATGAAGTCCCCGAGCACCTTCTGTGCTCGGAAATGCAGGCGGAGCGACGAAACCTCCGAGCAGTTCAGTGCTCGGAAGTGCTGACGTAGCGACGATGAAGTCCCCCGAGCACATCCTGTGCTCGGAAATACAGGCGGAGCGACGAAACCTCCGAGCAGTTTAGTACTCGGAAGTGCTGATGTAGTGACAATGAAGTCCCCCGAGCACATCCAATACTGGGAAACCCATATGCGGGAAGCCGAACCGTCAAACTTCCCTTTATAAAGACTTGTCCGCAGACGAAATGATTCTCCTTCCCTGCCGCCGTTCAAAAGCCATTCAATCAACCGTTACACCCAGCCCTAGCCACCGCCATCTAGGGTTCCGAAAATCCTTGGTTCAAAGCTTGACTCTGCCAAGGTTTCTTTGATTCAACCTTCCAACAACCCAATCCTTCGATAAATTTGAAGAAATGGTGCCCAGGAAGAGTACGCGCGTACCCTTGAAGAAGGGAAAGGAGCCGCAGCCTGGAGAACTCCACGTAGACAACGAGTGGTAACCATCCACCATGACAGAAAGGGCCATTTCGAAGTTTGTGGCGAAAGGGCTCCTACCAAATCGTGCTACCGCCGGATGGAGGCCATCGCAAGGTGAGCCGTACCGCATGCCAAACACCGGCGAAATAACTGTTTTTGCCAACTACTTCCTCCGCGGATTTGGTGTTTGTTGGCGGTCCTTAGCAACATAAATATAACACCATTTTAATACTAAAACAAATAGAAGATAGGCCTTTTATCTAATCCTTCCACGAAGTTTGTTGTGTACCTAACTTACAGGAATAGCACGTGGAAATGCATGGAAATCTCAAGGAAAGCGCACTTCCAGGAAGCGTATTCAAAGAAGGCGCAAACTAAGAAAATGAGAAAGCCCAAATTAAACAATAAACCAAATATATTCGCAACCACGGGGGAGGCCCAAGCCCACAGAGGAACCGACCACCCGAAGGCGGTGGCTAGATGGCACTCCCCGGGGATCGACCGCCCCCTGGTGGGGTCTCCCGGGCCCATCCTCCTCAGGCGGTGCTCATGGCGGTTTGGCAAAGGCGGTTTCACCTCCTACCATACTTAGAACGCCCAAACCACCCTTGATTAATTATAAATAGGTGTGCTTCACCCCCTCCAACACACACCAACATTTGGAGCACTACACCTCACATTTCTTACTTGTTCTCTCTAGTTTAGTAGTAGTAGTAGAGCAAGGCAAAGCTATCAAGGAGAGCTTGTCTCCTTGGAGGAATCAAGAACATCTTGGTATGAATACACATCGGTTCTCCTCTATGAGCAAGCTCTTATCTTATTTATATAGCAATGCATCTGAATTAGAGTATAGTCTTGTCCATATTATGATCATAACATGTAAACTAGTTCATAGTCTATGTGTTATGTTCTTGATATGTTCATCAAAGTTCTTCATCGTTCATCAAATTAGTATGAATAGAGGAAGAACTAAGGATGGGATAATAGTTCGTTGTGCTGTCATGGTTGCTCCTAGCCGAGCCTGTCAATCCGAAGGGTTGGGGTCCCAGGGGGCTAGGAGTTGTTTCCAATTACACGGGCATGGTGCTCGGGTATGCGGGAATCAGCGGATATGTTGGTACCCCACGGGCAGAGGGATATGTTAGGAAGGCCAATCCGGCACTTCTAACTGCTATTACCAGACTGCATTACCTAGGCCAGTGCCACTAAGGGCCAAGGATTACCTTTCTGAAGTAATGGTGGTTGGGACGGACCTTTAGTCTATCTTTAGTAGTAATGCTAAGAAACGCCAACAAGCATTTCTGGCGCCGTTGCTGGGGATGGACTTTTAGTCTATCTTTTGTAACGACGTTAAGAAATGCCAACAAGCATTTCTGGCGCCGTTGCCGGGGATGGACTTTTAGTCTATCTTTTGTAACGATGTTAAGAAATGCCAACAAGCATTTCTGGCGCCGTTGCCGGGGATGGACTTTTAGTCTATCTTTTGTAACGACGTTAAGAAATGCCAACAAGCATTTCTGGCGCCGTTGCCGGGGAGGGCAAAAAGAAAATATAAACATCTAGCTTTGGCATAAACTTTGATTACAAAATAAGCATTGGTAGCCATAGCTTATGCAGGCTAACTTTGCTGTTTTCTTCCTTTTTTATTGGAATGAAAACAGGATAGTGTATGAGCGGTTTCAATCTGCCGAAAAACTTTGTTAAAAATCGAGAGGCAGTCCTAGGGAAGAGAAGGCCTCGTACCGTCTCTTCTTCTGCTACTCAGCCGGCAAACGAACCGGTCACTTCCGCACCATCCGCTACTACCACCATGGCCATGTCTCTCCGCGAGTATTCCACCCCCGCTATTGCCAACGTGCCTGTTGGGCCCGCTGTCAATGTCAGGAACGAAAACTTTGAACTCCGCACTAGCCTACTCACGATGGTGCAGGGGAACCAGTTCAACGGTTTGCCAAGTGAGGACGCAAACGCACACCTGCAAAACTTCCTTGAGCTGTGCGAAACCATCATCATTAAAGATGTCGCACAGGACACCATCAAACTCCGGTTGTTTCCCTTCTCCCTTTCGGGGAAGGCAAAGCAATTGTTTTATCAAAGCAAGGAAGCAGTCAACACGTGGGACAAATGTTTCGCGGCGTTCCTCGCTAAATTCTTCCCCATGAGCAAAACAAATGCTCTGCGGGGAAAAATATCAAACTTCCAGCAAACTGCACTCGAGTCCATTCCCGAGGCTTGGGATAGGCTTCAGGAATACATCGAGGCCTGCCCTCACCACGGGATGGAAGATTGGCTCGTGCTCCAAAATTTCTATGAAGGTCTCACGGCCATGTCTAAGGGGCACATAGATGCTGCCGCTGGAGGCGTATTCCTCTCCCTCACTATCAAGAATGCCACGGCGTTAATCGAGAAGATGGTGGCCAACCAAAGCTAGGGAGAGGGATGCAAAACACAAAAAGGCATGCACACCGTGAAGGAGACGGATCTACTTGCCGCAAAAATAGAATTAATAATGAAGAAACTTGAAGGACGTGCCACCGATCCTACCACCGGCACGGAGATGTTGGCCATTCGGGGAACAACTGTCCCGAAACCCTAGAAGAAGCATCCTTCCTCAACAACGAGTTTTGCCAACACCAACAACCAGGTAACGGGTGGAACAGCCAGAATCGCCCCCAAGGTAATTCTTCCAATTTTAATTCAAATTTCAATTCCTCCCAACCTTCATTAAAAGATCTTATGATAGGACAGGCTAAAATAAATGAAACTCTTACAAACAAGCTTTCTCGAAATGATAAAATGTTTGAAACTATAAATACTAAGCTTGATAG
Organism: Eremochloa ophiuroides; assembly: GCA_038502445.1. Classification (NCBI taxonomy): domain Eukaryota; kingdom Viridiplantae; phylum Streptophyta; class Magnoliopsida; order Poales; family Poaceae; genus Eremochloa; species Eremochloa ophiuroides. Next base: position 35,678,171 of record JAHLJS010000005.1, read on the forward strand.
CCTATCCTCATCTGTTAAAAATCAAGTAAGTTTTAATAAAAGAATTGAAACTCAAATTGCCCAACTTGCCTCTGCCGCAAAATCTGCCATTCAAATTTCTAGTTCTGTTGAGAATATAAATTCAGTGACCACGAGAGGGGGGAAGACCACTCGTGATCCCCCACATCCTAACCAAAGAACAAGCAAAACACCAAGACAGCAAGAGGAAGTACCGGTTGACTCGGCACAACCACATGAAGAATCAATGGAAGAAGAGACGACACCGGAGGGCTATGGGGACACCACGATGTTGCCTTTCCTCACAAGGTTGAGAAGGAAGAAGAAGGCCGGAGCTGAACAGTTTCTCCGATTCGTGGAGATGGTCGAGAAGACACACGTCAGCGTTCCGCTGATGGATGTCTTACACACACCATCATACGCTAAGTTCATCAAAGATATCATCAACAACAAGCGACCATTACAGTCCTCAGAAATTGTCAAGCTGACGGAAGAATGTAGCGCAGCTATACTCAATCATCTACCTGAGAAGAAATAAGACCCTGGGTGTCCCACAATCACATGCTCTATAGGCACCCAGCAATTTTACCACGCCTTATGCGATCTTGGGGCGAGTGTGAGCGTCATGCCGAAATCAGTCTTTGATAGACTGAATTTCACCAACTTGGAGCCTACCAACATGACACTTCAGTTGGCCGACTCCTCAATTCGGTACCCAGCAGGGATTGCACAAGACATTCCTGTAAAAATTAGAGGGTATTATGTTCTGGTGGATTTTGTGGTGCTCAACATGGAACTCACCAAAGAAACACCACTCATCCTCGGAAGGCCATTCTTGAGCACGGCAGGAGCACAAATTGATGTTGGAGCTGGAGAAATCCACTTCAATATCAATGGACAAGAAGAGAAGTTCGAGTTCAGGCCTCGCCGTCAAGAAGAATGCAATATGATACGCATTCGATATGGGCCGAATCCCCAAGGCATCAAGGAGGTAGAAATTCAACCTCAGCTTTTGAAAAATATATCAAAAATCTCAAAAGAATCAAAGAAAAAGCCGGAGCCAAAAGAAAAGGCGGCTCCCAAACAGAATATAAAGGAGCAGGAAAACGAAATGGCTCCTAAAAAGAGGGAAGAAATCCCCAAGCCTTCACCAAAGAAGACGGTGTGGAAACCCAAGGTAAAAATTGAAAATACTACCACACCGCCCAAAACTACTCACAAAGTATGGAGGCCCAAGCAAGCGCAGCCGTGTACCTCTCCCAAGACGGATGCACCATCATCGAGCAAACAATGAAGGGAGAAAAGTCCTGCTCAATGGACTTAAAAAAAAAAGCTGAGCCCTTGCCGAAGGTAGGCCGGTAAGTTATCCGTAATTTTTACTTTAAATATTTCGAAATTTCTTTTCAATAAATGCTTAATTGATTCCTCTAATATATATATATATATAAATATATAAAATAATATTTCAAATAGATATATGCATGCTTGATAATAATGTTGCATTTATGCTTTGACTAAAATAACCCTATGTTTAAACATGAATCTTTGAGATCATAGGGATATTCCTTCATAAATGCATGATAGTGTGATCTTAAACAAACTTTCAAAAATTTCAATCAAATCCATTTTATATATCATACACATGATCACACTAATCTTCTTCGCATCAAGCCTGATCGTAACTGGGATAATAATCTACATGGTCAGCTTAACACGTGGCCAAAAGACAGAGGCTGGCAGGCGGGCCTAGGGGACCGCCCGCCCCTAGGACCGGCCGCCCCCCTGTCCAGGCCAATCCGTGCCAATCTTTTTCGTACCTCACTTTGATCACCTCAGCATCACGTCCCTGGTTATGATCAAGTTGTTTCCTTGCCAAAGACCTCGATAGCACCTATTTAAACCTCTAACGGTCTCTCTTTTCTTCACACCAACCTTGCTTTTCTCCCTCTAGCAAAGCTTGCTTAGCTCTCCCGTCTTTAAGTGCCAACCATGTCTAGCTATGCTCTCTCTCTAATCAATGCCCCAGTGGCCATAGCAAACCTAGACATAGCACCCTATCAAGAGAGTTCTTTAGCAAGGGAAAAAGCCCGTATTGTGAAGGAAAAGCCTCTAGCGATCTTGCCAGCACGCTCTCGTGCACCCGAAGGAGGTGCCACAAAGAAGACCGCTGCTGCCCATTCTCCCAATGGCCTCAAGAAGAAAACTCCTAGTGGTAGTAGGCCTAGCAAGCGCGTTGGAGATAAGTCTGCTAGCAAGCCTGCATTTTCGGCCAAGGTGGCAGAATCATCTAGCACCATTCCTAGGATTAGGAGGCATCTACCTCGGCCTCCCATCAAACGTCGTGCAGGGCAGTACGAAAGCAGTGAAGATGAAGACGACTCTAGTATCATCAATGACCTCATAGCCAAACATGCTAGCTTACGTGCTTTCCTAAGGGCTTTAGAAGAAGACATAGAGTCCAAAAACACAGAGATCAGGGACCTTAGCGATGACGTCAATACCTTCCGCTTCAAGTTCAATTCTAAGCTAAGGAAAGTCGCTAAAGCCCTAGGTGTTGAGCATCATCTTGAGTATCTTTAGGCTGCACCTGTTGCATGAATAATTAGGCACACATTTTCACTTTCATGATCTTTTAAATTTTACTATCAATGTAAATGTGCCTATTTGAGTTTATCAATGAAATAAGGTTTTATGTTGAGCACTTGTTTTCTCCATATATGTATTTTGTGACTAACCAAGACAGGGAAGAAAACAAGTGTGGGGGAGGATTCTCCAAGACAATTGCACAATAACAAAAATCAAAATTCGTTTTGTGCAACCTTTCCCCCTCTCCCATTCTAAAAATTTTTTAAAGATAAAATTTAAAATGATGTTTCCTACATACTCCATCAAACATGTCTTCCTACATTCGAAATGTTTGCATACTTTTTATTCCCTGCTAAAATTCCTATAGATTTATGAACACTGTTTAGGGACCCCGTTTCTATCTAAGTAATTGACGGATGAGATATAGTAGGATGACATGATGCTTGCTCGATCTTGCAAAGTACTTGGGATTTGATGAGGACATCAACACCGATCATACATCCACGCCGTCCACGCCGACACCTGCTGGTCCTATTACTCGTGCTCATGCTCAAAAACTTAATCATCAAGTGAGTTCCTTCTTGAGCTCTTGTCCATCCTGTTTAGATCTTGGAGACACGTGCACTCTTGTTTTGATTAGGAATCAAGGACAAGACCGAAAGGGAAAAGGACTCGCGTAGGCTGGATTCGGACTACAGCACACCTCCAACTTGTGACGGTCGCCACGGTTACATACGGAGTCGGATTGGGGTGATTCAGGACTTGTTGGAAAGCTTGTGAAGTCTAATTTCATATTGATCTGGTCTCATGCTCATATCATCTCAGAAGCATCGGCAATAGTCCAAATACCACCGAGAGCTTTTTCTGTCTAGGGTGCTGCGCCACCTTAAGTTAGCCCAATGGGCTTGTATCATTTAGCGTCCAATAGGGACGCGTCCTAGGGTTGGAGCACGACCCAAACTCTCTTGTGGTCATCCTCCCCACGTCATATACCCCTTAGCCGCCACCAGGAACATTCGAGTTTTGTTTTTTATGTATGTTTAGCCGCTGCTACTTCCTTGTAGACGTGTGTGTCGACTAGACCATCCGTTCTACTCGATTCAGAACCCCACCTTCATGTGTATCAGATCTGAACTTTCATCTCATATTTGCAATTGAGTGCTTGTTCTTCTTGTTCTTGCTGGTTCTTCGATTGCTTGCAGGAATAACCCTAGTGGTTTGGCTGGTCGTGCTCCGCAAGATCGCGTGCAACCGCTGGAGTTGGTGTATCGGTCGCTAAGGCGCAGCGTCCTTGGACGGTTGTAGTCGGATCGTGAATGTCTCTCCAGTCCAAATCGAAGTTATCCATCTCCACCGAAAGATCGGGACAACCCTTACCCTTATCAATTGGTAATCAGAGCAAGGTTTATCGGTGTGAGACTTCCAATCCTTCACTATTTTATTTTTTTCCTATTGTCCAGAAAAGCCAAAAAAATAGTAGATTAGTTTCCTGCAATCCTATAGACCTTTGAGTCGTGGCTAGTGCTACCTAGTTAGGGCTTGTTGAATATTCGGTTGCATCGGGTGTGTCGGATTGCTGGTCTTAGTTTATTCCCTTAGAGTTTCGAGTTCTTGTCACTTTCCTGTCACAACACGCGCTATCATATAGTCTCTCTGTTGGCCAAATCCAAGTAGGGTTTGAAGTTTGAATCGGACAAGAAATCGGTTGTTCCTCTCTGTTGGCCGAATCCAAGTAGGTTTTCAAGTTTGAGTTGGATCAAGGAATCGGTTATTCCTCGCTGTTGGCCAAGTCCGAGTAAAATTGGAAGTTCCAATCGAACGAGGAATCAGTTCACCCTTATCAAAGTAACCACGCAGCAAGTATTCATATCTAAACGAGTGGCTTACTCTAGAGAGAGAGAGAGAGTGGAAGGTTCGAACCAAACCGTGCTCCTATCTTTTTTTTACCGGAATACCCCTGCCCTTTCGGAAAAAGTGTGTGTGCTGAGTTACTCTTTGGGAGTGTTCTTGTTCATATAATCAGTTTTGAGTGCCCCCTGAAGAAAAAAATATTCAAAAAAAAAGAAAAAGAAAAAGAAAAGAAAAGAGAAAGAAGCAAAAGAAAAGAAGAGAAAGGGGCTGATCTTGGAGATTTTTCGTTCACTTCGGGTGGTGTGTTGTGCTCTCCTTTGTGTCCAGGCTTGCGTCTCTAGCACGGTCTAGGCTAGGACCAGCGCAGTACCGCCAGTTGAACGATTATTCAGCTTTCTTTTTGTAACTAATGTGGTGCTAGTTCGTTCCTTGTTTCAGCCCACCTATAGCTCCACAAATTCTACAGCATGACAGGTCTTGTGCTGCGGCACCGATACACTTCATCCATTGCTGCAGACTTGTTGGTAGATGACCCCTCCTGTCGAGCAAGGTAAGAACTGGTAAGAACTTGTGTAATAGGTGGAGAGTGAGCGACTTGCTGTAGCTACATCCTAGTAGTTGTAGGGCTTTTATTTCTTCACTTGTCTTCTTGTTGTCTTTGTCTTTGAACCATGCCAGGGTCCGACAAAGATAACCAAATTCCACATTCGCCTCGCACAAAGGGCATCATACAACATTTTGAAAGGAAAGTGAAGCTGCACACGGAGGGACTTGATAATGACTTGCAGGTGACAAATGACAAACTTGGGCAGTTGGAGGCTACGCAGATTGCCGCAAACAACAAGCTTGCAGGTTTGGAGAAGTCCATTGCTAGTGTGGACAAAAGCCTTGCTGCTCTGCTGAGGCATTTTGATGACCTCCACAACGATGATAAAGACAAGCATAAAGAAGAAAAGAAGGAGGAAGATCGAGAGGATGGTAGTTATGATGAAGAATACACAGGTGATACTAAACAAGATGATCGAGACACTCGTGAGGTATGGGTGGCCGCCGCCGACACGAGGTACACAATAATGATGATGCTTTCAGTAAGATTAAATTTAAAATACCTCCTTTTGATGGTAAATATGACCCTGATGCATACATTACTTGGGAGATTGCTGTTGATCAAAAGTTTGCATGCCATGAATTTCCTGAGAACACACGTGTTAGGGCTGCTACTAGTGAGTTCACAGATTTTGCTTCTGTTTGGTGGAACGAATATGGCAAGAAAAATCCTAATAACATACCTAAAACTTGGGATGCGCTGAAACGAGCCATGAGAGCTTGATTTGTTCCATCTTACTATGCCCATGATATGATAAATAAGTTGCAGTAATTGAGACAAGGTTCTAAAAGTGTAGAAGAATACTATCAGGAATTACAAACGGGTATGTTGCGTTGTAAATTAGAGGAGGATGAGGAACCTGCTATGGCTAGATTTTTAGGCGGGTTAAATCGGGAAATTCAGGATATCCTCGCTTACAAAGAATACAATAACGTAACCAAATTGTTTCATCTTGCTTGTAAAGCTGAACGGGAAGTGCAGGGACGACGTGCTAGCGCAAGGACTAATGTTTCTGCAGGGAAAGCTAGTTCATGGCAGCAGCGCACGTCTACAACTCCGTCTACACGTACTCCTACGCCATCATCTAGTGACAAGACTCGAGCTGCCCCCACCAATTCAGTTGCGAAGATAGTGCAAAAGCCGGCTGCGAGTACTTCATCCGTGGCATCGATAGGTAGAACAAGCAACATACAATGTCATCGGTGCAAGGGATATGGCCATTTGATGCGTGACTGCCCAAACAAGCGTGTTATGATTGTCAAAGATGATGGTGAGTGTTCATCTGCTAGTGATTTTGATGAAGATACACTTGCATTGCTTGCGGCTGACTATGCAGGTAGTGAGGAACACATAGAAGAATACATTAATGCAGGTGACGCGGAGCACTATGAGAGCTTGATTGTACAGCAAGTGCTTAGTGCACAAATGGAGAAGGCGGAGCAAAATCAGCGACACACTTTATTCCAAACAAAGTGTGTCATCAAGGAGCGTTCGTGCCGCATGATCATTGATGGAGGTAGCTGCAACAACTTGGCAAGCAGCGACATGGTACAGAAGCTCGCCCTCACCACCAAACCACACCCCCATCCCTACTACATCCAATGGCTGAACAACAGTGGTAAGTCAAAGGTAACGAGACTTGTGTGAATCGATTTTGCCATCGGATCATACAAAGATATTGTTGAATGTGATGTTGTGCCTATGCAAGCTTGCAATATTCTGCTAGGTAGACCATGGCAATTTGATAGAGATTCGATGCATCATGGTAGATCAAATCAATATTCGTTTCTATACCATGATCGAAAAATTGTGTTGCATCCTATGTCTCCTGAAGCTATTATGCAATCTGATGTTACTAAGGCTGCAAAAGCAAAGAGCGAGAGCAATAAAAATGACAAATCTGTTGTTGATGACAAAGATGAGATAAAATTGAAAGGACGTTGTATGCTTGCTACAAAATCTGATATTAATGAGTTCAATGCATCCACCTCTATTGCTTATGCTTTGGTATGCAAGGATGCTTTGATTTCATTTGAGGATATGCAACGTTCTTTGCCCCCTGCTGTTGCTAACATTTTGCAGGAGTATTCTGATGTGTTCCCCAGTGAGGTACCAGCGGGGCTGCCACCAATACGCGGGATTGAGCACCAAATTGATCTCATTCCTGGTGCATCTTTGCCAAACCGTGCGCCATACAGGACCAATCCGGAAGAAACGAAGGAAATTCAGCGACAAGTGCAAGAACTACTAGACAAAGGTTATGTGCATGAGTCTCTTAGTCCTTGTGCTGTTCTAGTGATTTTAGTGCCTAAGAAAGATGGAAAATGGCGTATGTGTGTTGATTGTAGGGCTATTAATAATATCACCATTCGATATCGACACCCTATTCCACGATTAGATGATATGCTTGATGAATTGAGTGGTGCTGTTGTGTTTTCAAAGGTTGATTTGCGTAGTGGGTACCACCAGATTCGTATGAAATTGGGAGATGAATGGAAAACTGCTTTCAAAACTAAGTTCGGTCTATATGAGTGGTTAGTCATGCCTTTTGGGTTAACTAATGCACCTAGTACTTTCATGAGATTAATGAACGAGGTTTTGCATGCTTTCATTGGGAAATTTGTTGTCGTCTACTTTGATGATATACTGATTGATAGCAAATCCATGGATGAACACCCTGATCACTTACATGCTGTTTTCAATGCTCTACGTGATGCACGTTTGTTTGGTAACCTTGAGAAGTGCACTTTCTGCACCGATCGAGTATCGTTTCTTGGCTATGTTGTCACTCCACAGGGAATTGAGGTTGATAAAGCCAAGGTGGAAGCTATACAAGGATGGCCTGTACCCACGACGGTCACACAAGTGCGGAGTTTCCTAGGACTTGCTGGTTTCTATCGCCGTTTTGTGAAGGACTTCAGCACCATTGCTGCACCATTGAATGAGCTTACAAAGAAGGGAGTGCCCTTTTCTTGGGGCAAAGCACAAGAGCACTCCTTCCATGTGCTGAAAGATAAGTTAACACATGCACCTCTACTCCAACTCCCTGATTTTAATAAGACTTTCGAGCTTGAATGTGATGCGAGTGGAATTGGATTGGGTGGTGTTTTGTTACAAGAAGGCAAACCTGTTGCATACTTTAGTGAGAAATTGAGTGGGCCTATTCTGAATTATTCTACATATGATAAGGAATTATATGCTCTAGTGCGGACATTAGAAACATGGCAGCATTATTTGTGGCCCAAAGAATTTGTTATACATTCTGATCATGAATCTTTGAAACATATTCGTAGTCAAGGAAAACTGAATCGTAGACATGCAAAATGGGTTGAATTTATTGAATCTTTTCCTTATGTTATCAAACACAAGAAAGGGAAGGATAATATCATTGCAAATTTTGGGGTTTTGTTTAGATCAAGTTTAGCCATCACTACTTGCTTGTAGGCGCGCGTGCTGATCCAGTCGCCCATCTCCTTGTCTTCGGAACCCCACTCATAATAAGATTCAGTTTGAAACCTTCAATTTCATCTTGCAATTTCTGTGCTTGTTTCCTCGTTCTTGCTAGTTCTTCGATTGCTTGCAGGACGGGAGCCCTAGGGGCTGGTTGTTGTGCTCCACAAGATCGTGACGGCCTTTGGAAGTGGTGTATCGGTCGCTAAGGCGCGGTCTTGGAAGGCTGTAGTCGGGCCGTGAACGTCATCTCCATCCACCAATCGAGTTATCTCACGCCTCTCATCGAAAGATCGACCACAAACCCTTGCGGGTCCCTTACCCTTATCAAGATTTATCTTACAAAAAAAAAACTCAACAGCATGCTCCTTGAATGATTGACAAATACCTACCAAGGCCATATATGATGAAACCTTCCACATATGCCACTTATTCTGTGTTGAGTATTGGTCAAATTTCTGACCGCTGTTGAGAGATGTTTCATATTCCCAAGATCAGAATTCACTTGCACCCACCAAATAAAGCCAATTCTCACCCTGAGAATTGCGCAAAACATGCACCTCATCCACCCACCAAAAATATGCCAACTCTTACACTGAGAGTTGCGCAGCGTTCTCGCCCAAATAAAAAAAGGTGTCGGTTCTCATCCTAAGAACCGTGCAGTCCTTCTAAAAAATTTTACTCCATTCATCTACCATCATGATATATCCTTATTTGAAAGTTTTTCATATGCCAATAAAAGATATGGGGCTATGTTAAAAAAAAGAAGAAAGATCATGCCAAGGGGCATAAGAAAATAAACGAAAAAAAGTTCAAATACCCGTTCAAAAAAAAGAGAATAAAATGAAATGAGGATCTTATAGCCCATATCTTCTTAAGTTTTATCCAAGGAGAATCATGATGCATGGAGTACCAAAAAGATTTAGAATTCGGTTTCACCTTCATACTTTCCATACACACACATGCACATTCTGATCTAGGAGTATGGAGCACTCCCTCCGGTATGGTCTGGGGTTTGACTTAAACAACATATGCAGGGTAAGTGTGCCTCATCATTTCTCATTCCTACCTAAAACTCCAGATAAGCCTTCTTAGAGGTAGGATGATCAAAGTGAAGGCATCACCTTTTCATGCCTTGGTGAGGAACCACTTACAAAAATGAGCGACTTGAGAGAATCATTCAAGGACACAAGCTATCTTTATGTTTTCAAAAATTTTACAAAAACCCAAGTATTCCAAACAAGAATAAGAGTAAGAGGATTTGATTCCAAGCTATTCCATTTGTCAATTTCTCAAGAAAGATTTGGTAGACACTTTGAAATTCATAAATCTAGGTGAAGCTTGGAATATCCTGTATGCAGATTCTTTGACAAGGAGGATGAACCCATTTGGTCCTTCGCACTTTACTCGAGGAAGGACCAAGTGTGGGGGAGTTGTTGGCGGTCCTTACCAACATAAATATAACATCATTTTAATACTAAAATAAATAGAGAATAGGGCTTTATCTAATCTAATCTTTCCACGAGTTTTGTTGTGCACCTAACTTACAGGAATAGCACGTGGAAATGCATGGAAATCTCAAGGAAAGCACACTTCCAGGAAGCGTATTCAAAGAAGGCGCAAACTAAGAAAATGAGAAAGCCTAAATTAAACAATAAACCAAATCCATTCGCAACCACGGGGGAGGCCCAGGCCCACAGAGGAACCGACCACCCGAAGGCGGTGGCTAGATGGCACTCCCCGGGGATCGACCGCCCCCGAGGGCGGTCGCCCCCCTGGTGGGGTCTCCCGGGCCCATCCTCCTCAGGTGGTGCTCATGGCGGTTTGGCAAAGGCGGTTTCACCTCCTACCATACTTAGAACGCCCAAACCGCCCTTGATCAACTATAAATAGATGTGCTTCACCCCCTCCAACACACACCAACATTTGGAGCACTACACCTCACATTTCTTACTTGTTCTCTCTAGTTTAGTAGTAGTAGTAGTAGAGCAAGGCAAAGCTATCAAGGAGAGCTTGTCTCCATGGAGGAATCAAGAACATCTTGGTATGAATACACATCGGTTCTCCTCTATGAGCAAGCTCTTATCTTATTTATATAGCAATGCATCTGAATTAGAGTATAGTTTTGTCCATATTATGATAATAACATGTAAACTAGTTCATAGTCTATGTGTTATGTTCTTGATATGTTCATCAAAGTTCTTCATCGTTCATCAAATTAGTATGAATAGAGGAAGAACTAAGGATGGGATAATAGTTCGTTGTGCTGTCATGGTTGCTCCTAGCCGAGCCTGTCAATCCGAAGGGTTGGGGTCCCGAGGGGCTAGGAGTTGTTTCCAATTACACGGGCATGGTGCTCGGGTATGTGGGAATCAGCGGATATGTCGGTACCCCACGGGCAGAGGGGTAGGTGGGTAGGTGGTGACAGCCCTGTCCATCCCTAGCATTCCCCCACGTTCAGGTATTGAGTAGGAGTTCGTAAAGTCTCTATCGGCTGGCAGACCAGCTGCGGGGATCTCCCTATCATCCCAGACTTAGTCCTGATCCTAGTCTTATTAATTCGAAGTAATTACAATTCGTTGCATAGCTGTATATGACCGATGCCGGCTCACGTAGTTATTCTTAATTCTTTATTTTATCTTTTATCCTTGAGGCTGCTCCGATGTGTGTGTCCACTATCTTATAAACCTGTTTTAACCTCTGCCTATGCTATGCCTACCTATGCATTCAATAAGTGATCATGTTTATACCAAAAGCTAGATGAATTCAAGATGCCCTCCTACGGGAAATTATAAATACGACACCCTTGAATACTCATGGGTTGAAATGCTACAATGATAGTTCTGTGCGCTTGTAGAGTAATCTTATTCCTTATTGAGCTATCGATTGGCGTACCTAAGTACCGTTACTTAAGGATTGTAATTCTTGTTGCACCCCACGGCACCGTGCTACAGTTTTGCATATCGTAAGTAATGACGGTTAGGAAGGCCAATCCGGCACTTCTAACTGCTATTACCAGACTGCATTACCTAGGCCGGCGCCACTAAGGGCCAAGGATTACCTTTCTGAAGTAATGGTGGTTGGGAATGTCAACTTATGTTTCTAGTATTATTATTAAGGACGGACCTTTAGTCTTTCTTTAGTAGTAATGCTAAGAAACGCCAACAAGCATTTCTGGCGCCGTTGCTGGGATGGACTTTTAGTCTATCTTTTGTAATGACGTTAAGAAATGCCAACAACATTTCTGGCGACGTTGCCGGGGATGGACTTTTAGTCTATCTTTTGTAACGATGTTAAGAAATGCCAACAGTGTTCCGTGCCATCCCTTTCTTCGCAAACTCCTTGACTATTACGAAATTTCTCTGTGCCATTTGCATCCCAACTCCATCTTTATAATTTCTATTTTCTTCCACTTCTACGAAGCCTTTGCCGGAATTCTTCCTCATTTTAATCTCTTTCACCACTTGTATATGCTTGTAAAATCGAGTGGCGGGGGATCCCTGAATTGTCAGAGGAGTGTACCTTAAACTCCAAGACGGCATGTCCGCCCATTATCTTTCCATCCCCCTAGACACTAGTCTTCGTGATTGGAAGAAGAGGTGGTTCTACCTGCCAAACCAAGACCCTCCTGTTCGGTGTGCCGTCGAGCAGATCCCAGAAAGAAAACCAAGCCGGTCGTCGAGAACCACATCCGATCAGATGGATCAAGTGAACGAATTGTTGGAAATCCTGAAAGGCATGAATCTAAATGGGGCTGGAGTTGCTGCCAACTTCGTAAGGCGTCGAGTTCAACCTTGTAAAGACAAAATTCATCCTGCATATGAATGGGTTGGCGAAACTGACCCGACCAGAGAGGTCCCCGATCAGATGTCAGCCGAAGAGGCTATGATAAGGTTGAAGGAGTTGTTCGACAACAAAGCGTCTATCAATAACCGAGGACAGCAGAAAGCACTGCACATTGCAAATCCACCACCCGAGGTACGCCTTTGTAGATTCCTTTCCTTTCGTTGGCTGTCATAATGTTGATCCATTGCATCTTATTTGATTTGCTGAAGATACATGGCTAGGACTGGAAAGCCTACTTCTCGGAAGTCCACAGTGCGGAATGGCCTGAAGGAGTTGACCCTCGACACCGCTACCAGCCCGGTAGAGAAGACGAGGCCTTCTCCGAGCCTTCCGAAGCAGAAGCCGATCAAGAGGAAGATGACCAGGAGACCCCCTCACAACGAGAAGCTCGTGGCAAGCAGCCAACGCCTGATAAAGCCGGGTCATCGAGTAGAGTTCGACAACCTGAGAAGCCAGTGAAGCTATCCGAGGAGCGAGCCCGTCGCCAAGCAGTGATCCCGAGCTCAAGTGATGACGACGGTCCCCCCCCTCGAAATGTCAGAAGGGTGAATTCCCGCCGACCAAGAAGCCTGGTGACGAAGAGGGGACTTCTGGTCCGTAGAGAAGCTTCGCACGAAAACGTCGCCGCTCAGAACTGTGCGTACCCGTGTCTTCTTTGTTGTTGCCTTTTGCTCAGCATGTTCTGTTATATGAAGTCCGTGTTATTATTCAGGGACCCTTCAGCCGAAGATGTCGAGAGGATGGCCGGTGGAGAGATTGGTGGTGCCTCAACTAAAGATGGTGGTACCGCAAGCTGGCCTTCCGACCAAGAGTCACCGAAGACGCCGCCAGAGCAGCAGCCGAACTTGGACTCACATGAGCAGGCGCCACCATCCGACCAACCTCGCGAGTCGACTCCACCGCCACCGTCCCCACCCTCAACGCGGGGTACGGAACAGCAGTCCGAGGATGCCGAAAGAGGCCATTCTTCAAGCCAGAACTCGCCCACCGGTTCCGACCAGGGAGCAGACACACAGACCGGCGGGCCTTCTTTCGGAGGAGAATCGGGGTCAGGCGAGGAGATGGGGCTCCGCCGGTGGTGCTCAGAACCTTCAGGTGGGTCAGCGATCAATATGCCGTCGTCGTGGAGGAAGGAGCGACGGACAAAGAACTGGAGGCCTTAAAGGCAGATATCACAAGCACCCGCTCCAATCTTAGGAACGTGCTCCGGCGTCTGCTGCAGCAGTCTTCACGAGTTCAGGTAAATGTACCCTGCATGAATTTGCCTGAGGTTTCTTTCCTTGCTTTTTGTGTCGTGTTCTGTCTTTTCCGATCAGGCCATACATGATACAGCCGAGGATCGACGAAAATCTCTGCAACGTGCGGCTAGACTCATGGTGGAGAATGCTAGGCTGGAGAAAGAGAATACTCGTCTGGAGAAGGTGATGGAAGACCTCCGCGAGCAGCACGACACATTGCACTTACACTGCAATGATCTGATGGAGGCCGAACAGAAGCTTTTGCAGGATAAAAAAGGTATGGAGACAGTTGTAGCGCTAGTTATTCTATCACAGCTCCTTCTTATTGCTGAACTTCGATGTCTTTGACTGGCAGATTTGTCTGATATGTTGGAGGGAGCCGCACGCCGAGGTATATGCGCCTTCAGACATCCTATCTTTGCCTGATTTGCTTCTTTAAATGAATGTTGACCCATCATCTTTCTTGGTACAGTTAAAGAGCTGGGGGGTGAAGTGTCCATGCTGCGGGAAGCAGCTCGGAGGAATGAAGAGACGCGATTGGGTGAGTTTCTCCTGCTTGTAGGATGCTTTAGTATCTCTTGTTGAGACTTCTAATTTTTGCCTTCTGTCCTGAACAGATACTGATCGGAGAACCCAAGCACAGATGAACAATCTGTCGTAGCGCCTTGAAGCTGCTGAGAGCCGCTATGACACCGTGGTGGAAGGTGTCAAACCTATCCTGGACATTATCAAGTACGCTCCAGCCGATCCTCCTGCGGACGCGCCGAGGCCTTTTGACATCATCTGCCGTAGTCCCAAGGCGCTGCAGCACTTGAAGGCCTTCTGCACTAATGTGGCAGAGAATGCAGCAGCCCACGTGCTCGGCGTGGTGCGCTCCCATTACCCTGGAGTGAACAACGATAGGGTGAAGGGAGGTTACGCCCGTGGCACCACCGAGCTAGCAGGAGGAACAACTGGAGGAGGAGGCGAAGCCCGCGGTGGAACTCTTGGCAGCAGATATGCAGCTGTTCCCCACGGAGAACACTTGAAGACACCTGCACAGAAATTGTAGATTGCTTTGTGCAACAAACGATGATTAATGTGATCAGAAGTCGTATTATGTAAAAACCGCTCCGGATGAAGTTTATGTAAATTCGCTTTTACTCTTATAACGTTAGTCGAGCTTTCGGCGCGTAGTAGCCTTGTAGTACTTCGAACGCTCTCGAGGCGTTTGTTCTTTGTTTGATCGGTAGGAAGCCAGAGCGCACAGCTCATTAGGGTGATCGATGACCGGTGCCCGTTCCTTTCGACAGGGCCTTTGGAGACGCTGCTAAAACTGCCCAAGCGTTCCCGGGGCTTATGTAACAGCGAAGACTTAACGGCTCAGGCGTCCCTGGGGCTTACATGGTGGCAAAGCTGCCTGCGCCTGGCAAGTGTAACACCCTAGTGTTAGTTACTATTTTTACACTTACATTTGCATGACATCAAGCATTGATCATGTCATTTCATGCATCATCACCATTTGAATTGAATTACATTCCTTTATATGCTATACGTTTGTTTATATGCTTACAATGCCATAGATGTGTTAGCATGCAAATGTGATGCTTGTTTACTGTTCTAGATGACTTAAACATGTTTGGGTTAACATTTGGAACAATGTTCATGTTGGTGAAATCCCCAAAATACCCCTCTAGCTCATAGTTGACTAGAAAGCCCTCCTAAACCTACTTTGTTTGACCAAACAAGAAAGTTAATTTAGAGACATTGCATGTCAGAGCACCCTTAATCAAAGTTGTGTAGAATTTTATAAGAAACAAACTTTATTTTTGGGTCAACTCATGAAAATCGGTGTAAGGTGGTCAAAATTGTGAAATT
Organism: Eremochloa ophiuroides; assembly: GCA_038502445.1. Lineage (NCBI taxonomy): Eukaryota > Viridiplantae > Streptophyta > Magnoliopsida > Poales > Poaceae > Eremochloa > Eremochloa ophiuroides. The sequence goes on from JAHLJS010000005.1 coordinate 35,693,603, forward strand.
GTGCAGATTTGGGGCTGTTTTGGAGTTGCTGAAATTTGCTAAGTCTAAAGCTGAAAACAGTTTCAAAGTACCTGTGTTCTTCGATCCATATCCCTCAAACCAAGCCGTTTCAGTTGAAGTTGTTCTAATATAGATTGGAGTACTTGTGTAGCTCTTTGACCCATATTAGTGAAGTTTTTGCTGAAACGCCATAGATCGTGAGTTGTCGCTCGATTAAAATCGAGTTTCAGTCGGGTATTCGGAGCTGAATCCAAACCGATTCAGTTTGAACCGGTCAGCGTCGCCGCAGCCGCCGTCAGGAATCCCGCGCCAGGTGGCGCCGTACGCCATCGTTGCCCCTCGGCCGGCCTGCAAAAACCGAAGGCAACACGCCATTCTGTCTCCTAGCCACTCCGCCCGCTCTCTCTCTCGCTCTCGCCTCTCTGCTCTCCTTTTTCCTCTCCGCCATCGCCATCACCGCCGAGGCGATGCCGCGGTGAAATCCGCCGCCACCGCACCGTCTCCGACCGCTCCTTCTCCACCCGAGCTTCGCCATCCTCTACTCTACCCTTCCCGCCCATTTCTGGAACCAACCGAGGCAAGGTATTGCACCTAGAGCCCTTCGCCGCCGAGCCATTGCCGGAGCGCCGCCGAGCTCACTGCTCGCTGCGTCGATCACAATGCCGTGGCCGGCTTCCCTCTCTCTTGCTCGTCTAGGTGTCTTCGCCAGTCGTGGATCTAGCCTAGAGTGTTGGTCGGGCCGCTCGAGTCCTGTTTCGGCCGGGACGCCGCTCGTCGGAGTTCCCGTCCGCCACCGTGCCGCCTTGCGCGCGGTTAGGTCGAGTCGTAGTGGACCAAAGGTCGATTCGCGGGCCGTATAGCTTCGTTAGGGTTCCAGATTCTCGGAACGAGGCTTAGCTTCGCCGGTAAAGGCCGGTAGCGGCGGGCGCATGCTCGCCGGAGCTCCGCCGTCCGCCATTGCCGCCGTTGAGCTTGTTCCGGTGATAGTTAGGTCTCGGGAGGTAGCTCATCGAGTTCGTCTCGTTCCCAGGAACACGTAGGTGCCCTCGGTGCCGCCGGCGAGATAGGGCGGGTCAGCGCCGGCGGCTCTGCTCTCTCTCCTTGACGATTGGGACCCGTTTGACTGGGGAGCCCACCGGTCAGTCGCTCTAGTGCGCTTCTGGTGTACTGGGCCGGGTGTGTGTAGCGTTTTGAACCGAGTTCGTTTTAAAGGATTTAAGAAAATGAATTTTCAGAAAATTGGTAAAATCTTCCAAAAATCATATCTGGAGCTAGAAGTGTCCAAATGAGGTGAACCAAATTTTGTTGGGTTTGTATTTCTGGGCTCTATACAGGAAAAATATGAAATATGACTTTGTGGTAATTTTTCTGTGCAGTTATAATTAATTTGTTATATGCTTGTAAACTTGATAAATGCATAACTAATTATAGGAATATGCAAAAAATGTGATTCCACTTGCATTAATCATGTTTAGAGTAGTAAGATCAAGGAAAAATATGTTTGCTAGTTGGTTACTGTTATTTATATGATGTCATGTGTAACTTGCCTTTCATGCTATCTTTTTGATAAATTCACCATGTTTAGTGTAGATAATTTATGGTTATGAATATTTTTCCTGAGCCTTGTTTTGTGATAAAGAAGCTAAAAAAAATGGGAAATCTATTGTTTGATACTTTTCACTGTAGTAAGTATTTTCTATTGCTTAAGTGGCTGTCTGCTTGTCATTTTTGTGTAGCATGTTATATCTGTCTAAATGACTTGAAATTTTGCCAGTAGCCTAATATGGGAGTGTGTTATCTACTGTAATTTTTCTAGAATTTTCTGGGTACAACAGATGTAAGGTCCAGTTATAAGCTAGTGCTTGTTTAATTGTTTTTAATTGAGTAATAATTGGTTAGGAGATGTTTTCTTGCATTTCTGTGATGCTCCAGCTTGGTAACCTTGCTAGACACTTTGGGATTGATCTTGTTCATGTGTAGGACAGCTAGGTCAAATGTCTTTGCTTATATGCTTTATTCGTGGTTATTAGTTAAAAAGGTGGGTGTGGTAGGGAAGTTTGATTCAAATTAATTGTTAGTGCAGGTTGTAGACCTCTTACGCAAGACGAGAAATTGTTTTATAGCTTGCTTAAGAATGGTGAGTATGTGTTGTTGTTTAGAGAAGAAATATGCACCTACTCAGTAAATGTTTGATAAATTATTTGGATGCTCACATGTTGTCTAATGCATCTCATGGCTCAAGTTGTGCATCTCTATATTGCATTCCATGTGCATTTTCAGTTCTCATATATGCATATCATGCATACAGGATCGCCGGGAGGAGTTACACTGTTGTAATTCGATCCGCCGGAGGAAGGAGTGCCCCCGGAGATCGAGGGGCCAGAAGCTCCCAAGGCCGAGGAGGAAACTGAACTGCCGGAGTGCACTGACCATCAACCATCTAACTTTGTGAAAGGCAAGCCCCGGAGCATCCCTAAGCCTCCACCTATCTCTTTTTGTATAAATGCACCGGTCTTTCTTAAATCGTATGATTGTGCACTTAAGTATAGGAGTTGAATTGATACCGTTGCTGCACTTATACCTTGTCCACTTGTTTACTATCCTGGTACTATTACTAGACAAGGGATGGGTTCGATCTTATGCTTAGCCATGCTTAGACCGGCACAAGTCGAAGGATTTCCTGTCCTTCGCGAGCATAGGTGGTGACTAATGATGATGGGGATGGATTCCACATGGTTGACTATATGTGCCACCATGCCACAATGATAATGAGAGAATCAAGGCTAGGTAGCGGGGAGCCGCATGACATGGTTGAGGTCATGCTGTCTTCGGTGCTTCTTGCGGCCGACTAGGACTGAGGCCACCAGACATCAGTTGAGATTGAAGGACGTCGTCACATAGCTGGCCTGATAAGTTGTTCTGACTGCGAAGCCGAGTAGTTCCTTCTGAGCCGAGAATTGGTGTGACATGGATAGACATATTCTGGAGGTTGGAAGGATGTGCGGAGACACCATTTTGCCATAGTCAGGTCAGGGATCTGCACTTCCTGCGAGTGGGTTTGTCTCCGAGAATATGGCCCCCGCCAAGCTCGCAATATAATATGACTCAGAAAGATTTAACGGTGACCCAAGAAGCCACTGATCAGGCTAGCAGGGTTTGTGATTGGCATGTTTGCCAGCTGGTACAATCGATTCGAATCGCCATCTCTCCTGGTTAGTGAGAAACTGAACTGATCTTCAAGTGAGGTAGAGGTTAACAACTTGAACATATTGATTATGGTGAGATGAGGTTGATATCTGTGGATATCAGAAATCATATGGTTGTATTGTTTGCTATAATATCAAGTGATTGTTTATTATAGCTGCAAACCTTAGCTTAATAGCTTAACTGAAATCGAAGCTAAACCATATCTAAAATTTATAAGTTGAGGAACTACTGTAGTAATGCTTTTTCTGCAAAATGCTGCTACCCTCTGAGCTCCACTAAATAAGCCTGCATATCCTTGAGAGTCTTTTTATTTACTTCCTGTCAGGTAAGTCTAGCTCAGTACAATTGAGTACTCAGGGTTTTATTCCCATTGTTGCAGAAGGAGTAGTCTACTATGCTTATTGCAAGAACTGCTTCACCCCTGCGGGCAAAGAAGATTAGACCTAGGGCAAGGTCGTTATCCATCTTTAGCTCTTGTAAGATGCTGTGACATGGTTAGCTGGTGGTACTTGTATGTGAACTATGTTGTTTCAAAACTACGTTGACTTCCGCTACTGTTACATTTATGTAAAAGACTATGTTGTACTCTGATGTTTTAATTTGGTTGTAAACTTATGTATCATTTGATGGGTTGTTGCTGAATTTGTAAGATCCTTGGGGTATGTTCTGTTTAAAATGTTAGAAATCCTTCGAGATTTCCGGACTACCGGGTTTATATTGGCTCAAGTGTGACTTGATTGCTACTAAATTGGCGATCGTCGTACTTGTGCTCGTATAAATTGGTCGGTTCTGTGACAGCTGGTACCAGAGCATAATTTAGCATACACCATCGCTTGACTATTTGAAAACAAAAATGGTTTTGGAGTTTTAAAAATTATTTGACAATTATTAGTTGGGCGTAGGTGATTTAAACCGAGTGTTTGCAAAAATTATGAGTACCAATGACCAAGTCCTATAGCCCTATATATGTATATGTGGTAATTAGGTGGCTTATGTAAGTACTAACTGGGGAATTGCATCATGTTTCTATTTGCGGTTCATTTGGTTTTATTGCGCGGATATATGTGACATTGCGGCTTCCTATTGCTTCTTGGGCTGATGATTTATACCGGCCACTTCGCATGAGGTAAGGTGAGATATGAGTGTACGATCGAACAATCGTCGATCTATGGGGAGTGCTTATGGTTACTGAAGTGAGTACATGTGGTTCATATGTGTACTTATGGAAGTATTGGGGAGTAATTACTTTCGGGGTCGCAAGTGCTCACAGGAGCATTTTCGGCAAAAAGTGCTTCTTATTGCCATGCATACATTGGGAAATGGGCTGAAATGAATCTTCTGCAGGTACACTAACCACGCAAAACGTGTAGTACAACCAGTTACGCATATGAGAGCACGTGGTATGCCACCAATTATAAAGTTAGTTAATTAAATTATAATGCGTGAGGTCGTTGGCATATGCATGCATCATGATCATGAAATTAATTTAAAATTTCTGTATTGTTCCCTTCCCTGTAATAAATTGGTGCTATCCTATCTTATTCTAATGCTGCAAGATATTGCATTGTACCAGATGGCAGCTGAAGGTGCGCCGCAGAGTGGTCAGTTTCTGGAGCAGTTTGGCACACCCACTGTGCTGTGGAGGTTGTTGGAGTCAGTGGGGTATCCAGAACCGCCACTGTATTTCTGGAAGCCAGCAGAGACCATGGTGCAGCCTTGGTTTGATGTTTGGGTGGCAATTCCTGCTCTTGAAGGGGATTGGTCTTTGCTCGAGCTCAAAGTCGAGGTAGACATGAAGACGCCGTGGGGTGGTGCCCAGTTTGCAGCCTTCGAGATGTTGATGGAGATTTGCACCAGGTTCAACAAGAGGGCTGATTTGGGGCCAGCCAATGTGTTCCCAAGGGCAGATGCTTCACAGGATGAGTGGGCTCAGTCTAGCCAAGCTCCTTTGGTGCGAGGCAGAGATGAGCGTGCTCATAGCATTGGGGCTCCTATCAGTGCTATGTTTGCTGTCCTGAAGATGCACTTTGCCACTAGGGATGGTTGGATGCAGTGTATTAACGCCCTGCATGATGCTATTGAGAAGAGGCTGGAAGCGGAAGAGTTTGCACGCATTGCTCGTTGCAGTGCAGACGATCAGATGGCAGCTCTTACCGCCTGTTGCAATGAGTTGCTACGATGCACTGGTGCTTTGATGGCAGCTGATCGCCATGTTACTGAGCTTGAGAGGCAGAATGCGGACCTTCGTCATCAGCTTGGTAATCGCAATATGAACCTGGCACGTCAGCGAGATGACTTTTTGCGCGAGTTGCGCGCGAGTCAGCAGCAGGTCTGGGAGCTGCAGCAGGATGTTCATCATCTAAACAACCGTGTTGATCCGTTTCACGATCCAGGTGCAGCAGAGATCGGTCCTGAGATCTTCGTAGCAGCTGATGATGGTGAGGCAAGTTCGGAAGGAGAAGAACAAGACCCTGAGGAGATAGTGCCTATCGACGAGAGTGATGACTTTGGTGGGAACGTGTCCGGTATGGACAGTGACCACGATGAGTAGCTCTTTCTAGTGCACTTGCCATGTTGGCACTCTTTTATAATGAAATACTTTGATGTACCCTAAATGGTTGGGTTGGACTTGTAATGTTTAAACCTTGTATGTTCAAGGCTTAAACCATCAGACTTTTAATTAAGTAATGATCATCGTGCGGTTCGCGAAGAATTTTTCTTTATTGCGCCTTGTTATTGTGTGGTTGTGAGATGGTTATTGAATTATTGTGCCATTTGTATGTTATAAAAAAAAATAATCATTGATATCCTCTGGGCATGATTTTTCGGTTATCGTCTGCATGACTAACACTCAACAATGGTTGTTGTGCTTACTGCAGACGCCGGTTAACACCCGCCGTGGGTCGGGTAGTGGTGGTGGGAATGAGCGCGAGGATGAGGAGTTACTGCCGCCTCCCCCACGCACGCAAGAGCAGATGTTTGCTCAGTTCCTAGATACTCAGCAGGCTATTCTGCAGCAAATGGTTGCCAACAACAACAATAACAACAATCGCAACCGAGGTGGTCGTCGTGGAAATGATGAAGGCCAGTACAGTGATTACAAGGACTTCTTAGACACCAAGCCACTAGTGTTCAAGCAGGCTGTTGAACGATTGGAGGCAGATGAGTGGTTGAACACAATCGAGCAGTCATTCTCAGTGCTGAGGTTGACCGAGACTATGAAGGCTAGCTTTGCTGCTCTCTTGCTGCAAGGACCCGCAGGGATGTGGTGGGCAAATCGCAAGACCGCCTATCCTGTGGTTGCTGATATCACCTAGGAGCAGTTGACTAAGGATTTCAGGGGTCATTTCATTCCAGCTGGGTTGATCAAAATAAAGGTTAATGAGTTCATGCAGCTTACCCAGTGTACCAAGACCCTTACTCAGTACCATCATGCTTTCAACAATCTGTCAAGGTATGCTCCTTGGATGGTAGACACCGATGAAAAGAAGATTGAAACTTTCAAGAGAGGCCTTAGCACCAAGCTCATGAAGACTTTGGCTAACAATACTCGTACAACTTTCAACGAGTTTATCAGTGATGCTTTCATTCAAGAGAAACAGAACAATCTGCACACTGCTTTCAAGGGAGGCAAGAGGCCTTTGGAAGGAGGCTCTTCTCAGCCATGGGCTCCAGCAGCAGGTCGTGCTATGGCAAATCGCCCTGCTTATCGTCCGGCTGTTCCTGGAGCAAAGTTCAGACCTCCTCCAAAGAAGCAGCCAGCACCACAATGCTACAAGAAGGGTTTCACTGTACCTTTGAACAAGAACAATGCTCCTCCAGGCAATACTGTTCAAGTAAAAACCAACCAAGGGTTGGGGCCGTGTTTTAATTGTGGTCAACAGGGGCATCTCGCTCGCTATTGTCCTCAACCAAGGCAGGGCCGTGTGCACCACACTGCAGCTGAAGAAATTCCTGAAGGTGAACCAGTCACTGCGGGTATGTTTTCTGTAAATCAACATCCTGCTATTGTATTGTTCGACTCAGGATCATCACATTCTTTTGTGAGTCAAGCATTTGCACAAAAGCATGCATTTCCAATTGTTGAATTGAACTGTAGTTTCTAGATAACTTCAGCTGGGGCTGAAATTTGTACTCGTCAGTGTGTCGAAAGTGTGGCCATTGAGATTGGTGGCAGGGTATTTGTCAGCAGTCTCATTGTGTTGCCTAGGTTAGGGCTGGATGTTATTCTGGGGGTGTGTTGGATGAAACAGTGGGATGTGGTTATAAATATTCCCAACTGGATGTTGACATTAAGGGAACCACAGGGCGAAGGCACCTTTCAGGTTTATTTGCCCCGTAGGGGAGATCTCTTTAGTCTCTGTTTTGCGGTTGGGGCTGCAACCCTTCATGATATCCCTGTAGTGTGTGAATTTCCTGATGTCTTTCCAGATGATCTTCCTGGACTTCCTCCTGACTGGAGTTTGCGATAGAACTTATTTCCGGAACAGCACCTATCTCTCGGAGGCCATACAGAATGCCACCACATGAGTTAGCTGAACTGAAGAAGCAACTCCAGGAGTTATTAGACAAGGGGTTCATTCGCCCAAGTTCTTCTCCGTGGAGCTGTCCTGCTATCTTTGTGAAGAAGAAAGATGAAACTTTGCATATGTGTGTGGACTACAGGCCACTTAATGCTGTGATGGTTAAGAACAAGTATCCTTTACCTCGTATTGATATCTTGTTTGATCAATTGTCCAAGGCTAAGGTTTTCTCCAAGATTGATCTGAGATCTGGGTATCATCAAATTAAGATTAGGCCACAAGATATTCCCAAGACGGCTTTCTCCACTCGGTATGGACTGTATGAGTATTTGGTTATGTCTTTTGGGTTAACCAATGCTCCTGCACATGTCATGTATCTAATGAATTCAGTTTTCTTGCCGGAGTTGGATAAATTTGTGGTAGTCTTTATTGATGACATTCTGATTTATTCTGAGAACATGGAGGATCATGCAGAACATTTGAGGATAGTTTTGACTAGACTCAGAGAGCATAAGCTATATGCTAAGTTTAGCAAGTGTGAGTTTTGGCTAACCAAAGTACCTTTTCTGGGCCATATCTTGTCTGCTGAGGGTATTTCTGTAGATCCCTCAAAGGTTCAGCAGGTGTTGGATTGGAAATCGCCCACCATTGTGTCAGAGGTTCGTAGTTTCTTGGGGTTAGCTGGGTATTATCGCTGTTTCATTCAAGATTTCTCCAAGATAGCTCAACCTATGACCAAATTGTTGCATAAAGATACCAAGTTTGTTTGGAGTGAGGAGTGTGAAGCAACTTTTTGCACATTGCGAACGTTGCTAACCACTGCTCCAGTTCTTGCATAACCTGATATTGAGAAGCCTTTTGATGTGTACTGTGATGCCTGTGGCACTGGGTTAGGTTGTGAGCTCATGCAAGAAGGCCGAGTCATTGCTTATGCCTCGCGTCAATTGAGAAAACACGAGCAAAATTATCCTACCCATGATTTGGAGCTTGCTGCAGTAGTACACGCACTGAAGATTTGGTGTCACTACTTGATGGGCCAAAAATGTCGTATCTATTCTGATCACAAGAGTCTTAAGTACATTTTTACTCAACCTGAGTTGATCATGAGGCAAAGAAGGTGGTTGGAGTTGATCAAAGATTATGATTTGGAGGTACATTACCATCCGGGCAAGGCTAATGTAGTTGCTGATGCTTTGAGTCGAAAGTCACATTGCAATGCATTGCAGCTGTTGCTGGCGGACGGGTTTAATCTTATGCATCCAGTGGTATTGAATAATATTACTCTCAGTTATACTTTGGAAAGTAGAATTATTGAAGGCTAGAAAACATATCCGGGTATATATCACATCAAGAGAAAGATGCAAGAGCAAGAAACACTTCACTTCCGGGTAGATGAAAAGGGTATATTATGGTTCAAAGACCGATTAGTAGTACCAAAAGATCGTGAGCTGAGGAATCAGATTATGGATGAGGCTCAACTTTCCAAGTTATCTATTCATCCTGGTAGCAGTAAAATGTATCAAGACTTGAAGCCTAGATTTTGGTGGACAAAAATGAAGAAAGAAATTGCAGCTTATGTGGCTAGGTGTGATACCTGCTGTCGTGTGAAAGCTATTCTCCTTAAGCCAGACGGTTTATTACAACCTTTGCCAGTTCCCGGCTGGAAGTGGGATGAGATAACCATGGACTTCATAACGGGCTTACCCTTAACGCAAAAAGGGTATGATTCTATTTGGGTGATTGTAGATCGACTGACTAAGATTGCACATTTCTTACCAGTTCGAACTACGGATCATCCTCATCAGCTGGCACAGCTCTACTTTGCTCAGATACTTCGGTTACACGGTGTGCCAAGGACGATAGTTTCCGACAGAGGCCCGCAATTTATTGCACGCTTCTGGGAGCATCTGCACAAGTGTTTGGGAACCAATTTGGTTCGCAGTTCAACTTATCATCCTCAGACTTCGGGTCAGACTGAAATAGTAAATCAAATATTGGAAGATATGTTGAGAGCCTATGTTATTTCGTCCAAAGGTTCGTGGGAAGAATGGTTACCATTAGCAAAGTTCTCATACAACAATAGCTATCAAGAGAGTATTCAGATGGCTCCTTTTGAAGCTTTGTATGGGCGCAAATGTAGAACTCCTCTTAACTGGGTTGAACCAGGAGAAAGGAGGTACTACGTAATTGACTTTGTGAAAGAGGCCGAAGAACGAGTGCATACCATTCAGCAACATCTCAAAGCCGCACAAACTCGCCAAAAGAGTTATGCGGACAAGCGTCGAAGACCGTTGGAATTTCAAGTTGGTGACTATGTGTACTTGAAGGTGTCAGCCATGAAAAGCGTACAACGTTTCAGGGTGAAACGAAAGTTAGCCCCATGGTTTGTGGGTCCTTTTCAAATTTTGCAAAGAAGTGGGAAAGTAGCATACAAGTTACGGTTGCCACCACACATGTCCACTATTTTCAATGTCTTCCATGTATCGCAACTCAAGAAATGTTTGCGAGTACCGGAAGAACAAGTGGATCTTGATGATATCAAGTTAAAATCAGATTTGACATATGAAGAGAAGCCTATACAAGTGGTAGATTACAAGGAAAGAGTCACTCGTAGCCGAGTGGTCAAGTTCTACAAGGTGGTTTGGAATAACCAAAGTGACTGGGATGCGACGTGGGAAAGCGAAGATTATCTCAAGGAAGTTTATCCTTCTTTCTATAAACAATGGTAATTAACTCTAATCTCGGGGATGAGATTCTTTTAAGGGGGAAGGGCTATAACACCCTAGTGTTAGTTACTATTTTTACACTTACATTTGCATGACATCAAGCATTGATCATGTCATTTCATGCATCATCACCATTTGAATTGAATTACATTCCTTTATATGCTATACGTTTGTTTATATGCTTACAATGCCATAGATGTGTTAGCATGCAAATGTGATGCTTGTTTACTGTTCTAGATGACTTAAACATGTTTGGGTTAACATTTGGAACAATGTTCATGTTGGTGAAATCCCCAAAATACCCCTCTAGCTCATAGTTGACTAGAAAGCCCTCCTAAACCTACTTTGTTTGACCAAACAAGAAAGTTAATTTAGAAACTTTGCATGTCAGAGCACCCTTAATCAAAGTTGTGTAGAATTTTATAAGCAACAAACTTTATTTTTGGGTCAACTCATGAAAATGGGTGTAAGGTGGTCAAAATTGTGAAATTGTGCAGATTTGGGGCTGTTTTGGAATTGCTGAAATTTGCTAAGTCTAAAGCTGAAAACAGTTTCAATGTACCTGTGTTCTTCGATCCATATCTCTCAAACCAAGCCGTTTCATTTGAAGTTGTTCTAATATGGATTGGAGTACTCGTGTAGCTCTTTGACCCATATTAGTGAAGTTTTTGCTGAAACGCCCTAGATCGCGAGTTGTGGCTCGATCAAAATCGAGTTTCAGTCGGGTATTCGGAACTGAATCGAAACCGCTTCAGTTTGAACCGGTCAGCGTCGCCGCGGCCGCCGTCAGGAATCCCGCGCTAGGTGGCGCCGTACGCCGCCGTTGCCCCTCGGCCGGCCTGCAAAAACCGAAGGCAACATGCCATTCTGTATCCTGGCCACTCCACCCGCTCTCTCTCTTGCTTTCGCCTCTCTGCTCTCCTTTTTCCTCTCCGCCGTCGCCATCGCCGCCGAGGCGATGCCGCGGTGAAATCCGCGACCACCGCACCGTCTCCGACCGCTCCATCTCCACCCGAGCTTCGCCATCCTCTACTCTACCTTTCCCGCCCATTTCTGCAACCAGCCGAGGCAAGGTATTGCACCTAGAGCCCTTTGCTGCCGTGCCATTGCCGGAGCGCCGCCAACCAGTCGAGCATTGTGCCGTGGCCAGCTTCCCTCTCTCTTGCTCGTCTAGGTGTCTCTGCCAGTCGTGGATCTAGCCTAGAGGGTTGGTCGGGCCGCTCGAGTCCTATTTCGGCCGGGACGCCGCTCGCCGGAGTTCCCGTCCGCCACCGTGACGCCTTGCGCGCAGTTAGGTCGAGTCGTAGTGGACCAAAGGTCGATTCGCGGGCCGTATAGCTTCGTTAGGGTTCCAGGTTCTCGGTACGAGGCTTAGCATCGCCGGTGAAGGCCGTTAGCGGCCGGCGCACGCTCGCCGGAGCTCCGCCGTCCGCCATTGCCGCCGTTGAGCTTGCTCCGGTGATAGTTAGGTCTTGGGAGGTAGCTCATCGAGTTCGTCTCGTTCCCATGAACACGTAGGTGCCCTCGGTGCCGCCGGTGACCTCGCCACCGGCGAGATAGGGCCGGTCAGTGCCGGCGGCTCTGCTCTCTCTCCCTGACGCGTGGGACTCGTTTGACCGGGGAGCCCACTGGTCAGTGGCTCTGGTGCGCTTCTGGTGCACTGGGCCGGGTGTGTGTAGCGTTTTGAACCGAGTTCGTTTTAAAGGAATTAAGAAAATGAATTTTGAGAAAATTGGTAAAATCTTCCAAAAATCATATCTGGAGCTAGAAGTGTCCAAATGAGGTGAACCAAATTTTGTTGGGTTTGTATTTCTGAGCTCTATACAGGAAAAATATGAAATATGACTTTGTGGTAATTTTTCTGTGCAGTTATAATTAATTTTTTATATGCTTGTAAACTTGATAAATGCATAACTAATTATAGAATATGCTAAAAATGTGATTCCACTTGCATTAATCTTGTTTAGAGTAGTAGGATCAGGGAAAAATATGTTTGCTGGTTGGTTACTGTTATTTATATGATGTCATGTGTAACATGCCTTTCATGCTATCTTTTTGATAAATTCACCATGCCTAGTGTAGATAAGTTATGGTTATGAATATTTTTCTTGAGCCTTGTTTTGTGATAAAGAAGCTATGAAAAATGGGAAATCTGTTGTTTGATACTTTTCACTGTAGTACGTATTTTCCATTGCTTAAATGGCTGTCTGCTTGTCATTTTTGTGTAGCATGTTATATCTGTCCAAATGACTTGAAATTTTGCCAATAGCCTAATATGGGAGTGTGTTATCTACTGTAATTTTTCTAGAATTTTCTGGGTACAGCAGATGTAAGGTCCAGTTATAAGCTAGTGCTTGTTTAATTGTTTTTAATTGAGTAATAATTGGTTAGGAGATGTTTTCATGCATTTCTGTGATCTTGTTCATGTGTAGGACAGCTAGGTCAAATGTCTTTGCTTATATGCTTTATTCGTGGTTATTAGTTAAAAAGGTGGGTGTGGTAGGGAAGTTTGATTCAAATTAATTGTTAGTGCAGGTTGTAGACCTCTTACGCAAGACGAGAAATTGTTTTATACCTTGCTTAAGAATGGTGAGTATGTGTTGATGTTTAGAGAAGAAATATGCACCTACTCAGTAAATGTTTGATAAATTATTTGGATGCTCACATGTTGTCTAATGCATCTCATGGCTCAAGTTGTGCATATCTATATTGCATTCCATGTGCATTTTCAGTTCTCATATATGCATATCATGCATACAGGATCGCTGGGAGGAGTTACACTGTTGCAATTCGATCCGCCGGAGGAAGGAGTGCCCCCGGAGATCGAGGTGCCAGAAGCTCCCGTGGCCGAGGAGGAAACTAAACTGCCGGAGTGCACTGACCATCAGCCATCTAACTTTGTGAAAGGCAAGCCCCGGAGCATCTCTAAGCCTCCACCTATCTCTTTTTGTATAAATGCACCGGTCTTTCTTAAATCGTATGATTAACTTAAATATAGGAGTTGAATTGATACCGTTGCTGCACTTATACCTTGTCCACTTGTTTACTATCCTGGTACTATTACTAGACAAGGGATGGGTTCGATCTTATGCTTAGCCATGCTTAGACCGGTAGAAGTCGAGGGATTTCCTGTCCTTCGCGAGCATAGGTGGTGATTAATGATGATGGGGATGGATTCCACATGATTGACTATATGTGCCACCATGCCACAATGATAATGAGAGAATCAAGGCTAGGTAGCGGGGAGCCGCATGACATGATTGAGGTCATGCTGTCTTCGGTGCTGCTTGCGGCCGACTAGGACTGAGGCCACCAGGCATCAGTTGAGATTGAAGGACGTCGTCACATAGCTGGCCAGATAAGTCGTTCTGACAGCGAAGCCGAATAGTTCCTTCTGAGCCAAGAATTGGTGTGACATGGATAGACATATTCTGGAGGTAGGAAGGGTGTGCGGAGACACCATTTTGCCATAGTCAGGTCAGGGACCTGCACTTCCTGCAGCGGGTTTGTCTCCGAGAATATGGCCCCCGCCAAGCTCGCGATATAATATGACTCAGAAAGATCTAACGGTGACCCAAGAAGCCACTGATCAGGCTGACAGGGTTTGTGATTGGCATGTTTGCCAGCTGGTACAATCGATTCAAATCGCCATCTCTCCTGGTTAGTGAGAAACTGAACTGATCTTCTGGTGAGGTAGAGGTTAACAACTTGAACATATTGATTATGGTGAGATGAGGTTGATATCTGTGGATATCAGAAATCATATGGTTATATTGTTTGCTATAATATCAAGTGATTGTTTAGTATAGCTGCAAACCTTAGCTTAATAGCTTAACTGAAATCGAAGCTAAACCATATCTAAAATTTATAAGTTGAGGAACTACTGTAGTAATGCTTTTTATGCAAAATGCTGCTATCCTCTGAGCTCCACCAAATAAGCCTGCATAACCTTGAGAGTCTTTTTGTTTACTTCCTGTCTGGTAAGTCTAGCTGAGTACAATTGAGTACTCAGGGTTTTATTCCCATTGTTGCAGAAGGAGTAGTCTACTATGCTTATTGCAAGAACTGCTTCACCCCTGCGGGCGAAGAAGATTAGACCTAGGGCAAGGTCGTTATCCATCTTTAGCTCTTGTAAGATGCTGTGACATGGTCAGCTGGTGGTACTCGTATGTGAACTATGTTGTTTCAAAACTACGTTGACTTCCGCTACTGTTACATTTATGTAAAAGACTATGTTGTACTCTGATGTTTTAATTCGGTTGTAAACTTATGTATCATTTGATGGGTTGTTGCTGAATTTGTAAGATCCTTGGGGTATGTTCTGTTTAAAATGTTAGAAATCCTTCGAGATTTCCGGACTACCAGGTTTATATTGGCTCAAGTGTGACTTGATTGCTACTAAATTGGCGATCGTCGTACTTGTGCTCGTATAAATTGGTCGGTTCTGTGACAGCAGGGCTTACGCTTATCGTGGGCGATGGCTTCCTGAATCTATCGGGGTAGTTGATGAAGTGGCGAAGTAGAGCAGCCTGGCGATGCAGGGCTTATGCGCCGTCTTGACTAGGCTACCCGAACGGGTGCGGGGCTTACGCGTAGTCGGAATTGTGCTGCCCGAGCAGTTGCGGGTCTTAGGCATTGGCAAAGTTGTGCTGCTCGAGCAGTTGAGGGTCTTACGCATTGGCGAAGTTGTGCTGCCCGAGCTGTTGCGGGTGTTACGCATTGGCAACGGATTTACTGATCTATGAATGTGGACATACTCGTATATCAAAGCAATATGATTTTTGTTGAAGTAATGAAACAAAAAATACACATATCTGCCTTGACACATCATCAAGGATAGAAGCGATGGAGGTGTTCGATGTTCCAGGAGTTGGGGATGTCAACGCCATCGAGGTCGCATAGCCTGTACGAGCCTAGCCGAGTTACGGCTCTGACCATGTATGGTCCCTCCCATGGACAAGAAAGCTTGTCCATGCCCTCCTTGCTCTGCTTGCGCCGAAGGACGAGGTCGCCGACCATGAAGAATCTTCCGTTGACGTTCCGGTTATAATATCGCCGTAGCCCCTCCAGGTATTTGGCTGTGCGTACGCAGGAGGCCAGACACTCTTCTTCGAGTCTGTCGATGTCTTCTGCTCGTGCACCGTCAGACCTTTCTTCATTGTAGTTCTCAATTCTAGGAGCTCGGAAAGCGATGTTGGCTGGTAGCACTGCTTCTGATCCGTAGACCATAAAATATGGAGATACGCCAGTATTCCGGCTAGGCTGTGTCCGCAAGCCCCAGACGACTGCTGGCAACTCGTTGATCCAGTTTCCTAGGCTTCTTTCGATGACTTCATGTAAGCGTTTCTTGAGGGCGTCGAGCAACATTCCGTTTGCTCTTTCAACTTGTCCGTTGGCTCGAGGGTGAGCCACCGAGACATACTTTACCACGATGCTTCTTTCGTCGCAAAAATCCAAGAAGTGGCTTCCGGTGAAGGTAGTACCGAGGTCAGTGATGATGCTGTTCAGAAGGCTGAAACGATGAGAGATGTCATTGAAGAACTCTGCAGCTTTGGCCGCTGTTGCTTTCACCAATGGCTTGTATTCAATCCATTTGGAGAATTTATCGATGGCGACATACACGCAACGGTAGCCCTCCTTAGCCACCTTGAAAGGACCTATCATGTCGAGTCCCCACGTGGCAAAGGGCCAGGATGTAGGTATGGTCTGTAGCTCCTGCGCTGGGACATGTATCTGCTTTGCGAAAAACTGGCACGCCTTGCAGTGGCGCACAATCTTCTCGGCGTCCTAGACGGCGGTAGGCCAGTAAAATCCTGCTCGAAAAGCTTTGTCGACCAGAGCACGTGAGGCTGCGTGGTTGCCACACATGCCTCCATGCACTTTTTGGAGTATCTTGATGCCCTCTTCGCGTGTGACGCACTTCTAGAATACTTCACTCCTGGTGTTTTTACGCATGAGCTTATTGTCGACGAGGACGTAATTCTTAGAACATCTCGCAAGACGTTCTGCTTCTATTTTATCTTTGGGGATTTTGGCTTCGAGCATGTAAGCGATGAAGGGTACTCTCCAATCTTCTATAGAATCAGAGATGCAAGCCGTTATCTGACCAGACAGAGGTGCTTCGGCCTCTTCTTCTGGGATGGAGGAACGGGCCAAATCTTGGACGAAGACGCTGGGAGGGGTATCAGCTCGTGATGAACTGAGCTTAGATAGCTCGTCAGCTGCCTAGTTCTCAGCTCGGACAATGTGGTGAAACTCAATGGCCAAGAATTTTCCATCGAGATTTCTGATTGCGGCAACGTAGGCATCCATCATCTCGCTTTGATAACCAGGGCAGAGTCCCCATACACCATCAACCACCGGATGCCGAGCTCGGAGGCGATCTGTAGGCCATGGATGGCGGCTTCGTATTCGGCAGCGTTGTTTGAGGCTTTGAAAAAGATTCTCAACACGTAGCGGAGGCGTTCAACGGAAGGTGATATGAGGAGTACACCGGCGCCTACACCTCCAATGCTTAGGGACCCGTCGAAATACATCGTCCAGTGTTCCTCCTGCTCAGTGGGTACTTGTTCCTGCATTTCAGTCCATTCGGCGATGAAGTCAGCCAGCTCCTATGACTTGATCGTCGTTTGGCTGTGGAACTCTAGAGAATAAGTTCCCAACTCCACGGCCCACTTCATGATTCTGCCATTGGCGTCTTTGTTGTGAAGGATGTTGCCAAGAGAATGTTGGGTGACCACTATGATTGGGTGGGCTTCAAAATAGTGACGGAGCTTGCGTGACGTGAGGAGGATGGCGTAGATCAACTTCTGCACCATCGGATAGCGAGCTTTGGACTCGTTCAAGACTTCGCTGATAAAATAGGCTGGTCGCTGAACCGGATATGCGTGACTATCTTCCTCCCTTTCGATGACTATTGCCGTGCTGACAACATTGCATGTCGCGGCGATGTAGAGTAGCAGAGTTTCGCCCTTTTTGGGTACTGTAAGGAGCGGAGGATATACCAGGAACTGCTTTAGGTCCTTGAAGGCTTGATCGGCTTCTTCTGACTAGGCAAATTTTTCGCCTGCCTTGAGGAGCTTGAAGAAGGGAAGGCCTTTTTTGCCTAACCTGGAGATGAATCGGCTTAGGGCCGCCATGCACCTAGTGAGCTTCTAAACATCCTTGACGTTGGTCAGGGGCTTCATTCTCATGACAGCGTCGATCTTTTCTGGATTAGGGAGTATGCCTTGTTTGCTGACGATGTTGCCGGGCAGGTTGCCAGACGGGACGCCAAAAATGCATATGGAAGGGTTCAGTTTCCATTGGAAATCATCCAACTTTTTGAAGACTGCTTCGAGGTTGGAGATGAGGTCTTCAGCCTTTCGGGTTTTTATGACGACATCATCGACATAGGCTGCGGCAATGTCGGGAATGAGATCCTTGAGGCATGCCTGGATGCCCCACTGGTATGTCACACCAGCGTTCTTCAGGCCAAAGGACATGGTCTTGTAGCAGTAGGCCCTGAAGGGAGTGATAAAGGAAGTTTTATCCTAGTTTTCTTCCTTCAAGGCAATCTGGTGGTAGCCAGAGTAGCAGTCGAGGAAGCTGAGTAGCTCGCAGCCAGCTGTGAAGTCGACGACTTCATCGATGCGGGGGAGACTGAAGGGGTCTTTAGGGCAGTGTTTGTTGAGATTGGTGTAATCAACGCACATTCTCCATTCATTATTCTTTTTTCTTACAAGGACCGGATTGGCTAACCAATCGGGATGATACACCTCTTTAATAAAGCTGGCAGCTAGGAGCCGAGCTATTTCTACCCTAATAGCCTCCTTCTTGTTTGGAGAGAAATATCAGAGCTTCTGTTTGACGGGCTTGGCGGTCTTCAAGACGTTCAAGGAGTGCTCGATCAGCTCCCTCGGTACGCCAGGCATGTCCGCGGGTTTACACGCGAAAACGCTGACGTGCTTTCTGAGGAAGCTGACAAGCGCGTCTTCCTATTTGGGGTCGAGATCTGCCCCGATGCGAGTAGTCTTACTCGGGTCACCAGGAACGAGGACGATGTCCTTTGTCTCCTTGCTCTTGGTAGCAGCTCTGGGCGGGGTCTTCTCTGGGATGACCTGTTCTTCGGGCGCCAGCTTCTGTGCATCCACTATGCACGTATTCATCAGAAGGGAGACGTCGGTGGCTTCTGCCATGGCGATGGCCTCCTTGTCGCAGTCATACATGACTTGGAGGTTAGAGCGGGCCATAAGGATGCCAGTCTCCGTTGGCATCTTCATGACGAGGTAGGTATAGTTGGGGATGGCCCCAAACTTGGCCAAAGCTGGACGGCCGAGTATGGCGTGATACGCGGCGTCGAAGTCGGCCACCAAGAAGTCGATGTGCTCGATGTGGAAGCACCGTGGTGTCCCAAACTAGACAGGCAGATTGATCTGTCCCAGGGGGTAGGAGGACTTCCTTGGACGATTCCCCAAAACAGAGCCGTGGTTGGCTCCAGATCTTCAGCTCGGAGTCCGAGCTCCTTGGCGGCTCTGGAGAACAGGATGTTGAGGCCGCTGCCACCTTCGATCAGCACCTTACGGAAGTGTGTCTTGTGTATCACCGGGTCGAGGATCAGCGGGAAGCGCCCCAAGTATTGGATCTCCGTCCACTGGTCCTCTCTGCTGAAGGTGATGGCTTTGTGCGACCAAGGAAGAAATCTCGGGTCGGTGATGGAGGCGTTATGGTTGGCGATGGAGTTGACGTGTCTAGCGACGAGCTTGTGCTCTCTCTTTGACTCCATGGCTATGCGGCCACCAATGATCGTGGAGACCGTTCGGCGAGCTTCAATGAAGCCTGGAGGCTGGTCATTATTGTCATCGCGCTTGTCTCTCGGACTCTATGCGAGCCCTCTTCTTGTCTTCTTCTTGGAACGCCCTGGAGAAGCCATAACATTCTCTCATGGTATGCTTATGGAACTTGTGGATGGGGCATTGACTATTGAGGAGCTTGTCGTAAGCCTCTTCATAATTGCGCTTCGGGGCTGGTCGGGCATTACAAACTTGGTAGTGGCGACACCTTTCACTGGCCCTAGAGCCTTCCGGTTCGTCATGGCGACGTCGATCGGAGCGATGTTGATCGCGGCGATCGCGTTCGCCACGGTGGTGGTCTCACCGGGCTCCTCGGTCATCGCGGCGCCGATCAGATCGGCGGTCGGTGTCATCGCGGCTTGGTCGGTCGGGGAAGTGGAGGCAGCTATGGACGGAGTGGTGGGCCACTGCGCTCCCCTCGGCGTACTTGTTGGCGATGCACAGCATCTCGGCTATGGAGTCTGGTCTGCAGCGGTACAGCTTCCTTTAGAGCTCCTCATCAGGTCGGAGGCCACGTATGAAAGCGGAGGCTCAGCATCCGTGACACCTGGAATGTTGTTTCTGGTTTCTGAGAAGTGCCAAATATAATCCCGCAATGATTTTCGCGACGCCTGCTGGAGCTTTTCAAGATCAAACTTTGTGATATGGGTAAGGTGATATGCACACGTCTATGCAGCACGTGTAGCAAGTTGTTGTGGCCCGATCTTCTCGTAGGATCTACGAACTTGATAAATTGTCGTTGCGTGATATGATATTGATAATGAAAGGATAGCCACTGTGCATCTGTTCTTCTCTAATGGAGAGAATATTTGGAGCCTTTAGTGAGGCATGAGTGCTTTGCGCCTGAGTTCTTTCAACTACTGAGGGGGTTGTAGAACGCTGAACTACGGTTCACCCAGTTTGTGAATCACGTCTTTACGGCGTGATTGCGTGGGCTGGTTTTCGTCGACGCATGGAAGGGTGGATGTCTCGGCAGTTCGTCGCGGGTGCAACATCTCGTGGTGCACTACCTCTCCATCAGGTCGTGCAGCGATAGTTATCTTTTCCCCTTTGCTCCACCATGAAGATCGGGCAACAACAGCAGCTCACGCGTGATCCGTCGCGTGTGTGCATATCATTTGCTATTCAGAGCCTTGGTTGCCATGGTGTGAGCAATCTTCCTTTGTTCCTTTTGCAATCTTGATTCATACACTGGCTTGTCAATTCTAGTTTGGTGTTGATCTGATTGAACTATCATAAGGTAGAGATTGTTGGGAGATGAACTTTTGTTCACCCTGTTTGTGCCTTCACATCTATATGGTGTGATTGCGTGGACTTGTTTCCTCTCATCAAAATCTCCTAGATGTTTGATCAGGTTTATACTGATTGGAGTTGATCCCAGTAGTGTGACAAGTTTGTGTTTATCTACCTTGTTCTGTTGAGTCCATAATAATCAACGGCCATATATCCTACAATAATCAGCATGAGTCGAGGACGACTCATTTTGAAGGAAGGGAGAATGATGAGGATTGTCCATGGCATATTGTGCAATTCCGTTAACCGTCAAAACAATTTTCAGTGGTCTAGTGGTTCTTGTTCCATGAGCTATGCGACCATCTCTGTGCAGTTTTAGCATGCCCAATACATGTGTGAAGAAAGCTATTGAAGTCTAGTTTCCAATGCAACAAACGGTGCATCTTTTGGACTTCCGAGCTAGGAGTTATGGCTGTTTTAGTGGAGATAGCATTAGCTGTTGGTGGCTGCCCGAGAATCAAAGAAGACCCTTCAATTTCTCCACCAAGATAACCTTCCACTTTCTTTTATTTATGCCTCTGTTCACACCCAACCAGGAGGGATGTTCCTGAGTATAAATATCCATGTAATCCTCCATTGTAATGAGATAAGATAAGAGACTTTTGATAATGATAAGATAGCCACCTTGTGTGTGTTCTTCTCCGATGGAGAGAATATTTGGAAATCTGTGGTAAGGCATGAGTGCTTTGCAACTTAGTTCTTTCGATTCCTGAGGGGATTGTAGAACGCGGAACTTTGGTTCACCCAGTTTGTGCTTCACGTCTATACGGCGTGATTGCGTGGGCTGGTTTCGTCGATGCGTGGAAGGGTGGATGTCTCGGCAGTTCGTCGCAGGTGCAACATCTTGCGGTGCGCTGCCTCTTCACCAGGTCGTGCAGCGATAGTTATCTTCTCTTCTCCTACGCTCCACCATGAAGATTGGGCCACTATAGCAGCACACGTGCGATCCGTACGCGCTTGTGTTCCTATCATAAGGGTTGTCCCGATCTTTCGGTGGAGATGGATAACTTCGATTTGGACTGGAGAGACATTCACGATCCGACTACAACCGTCCAAGGACGCTGCGCCTTAGCGACCGATACACCAACTCCAGCAGTTGCACGCGATCTTGCGGAGCACGACCAACCAAACCACTAGGGTTATTCCTGCAAGCAATCGAAGAACCAGCAAGAACAAGAAGAACAAGCACTCAATTGCAAATATGAGATGAAAGTTCAGATCTGATACACATGAAGGTGGGGTTCTGAATCGAGTAGAACGGATGGTCTAGTTGACACACGCGTCTACAAGGAAGTAGCAGCGGCTAAACCTACATCAAAAACAAAACCCGATCTGTTTGTGGTGGCTACGGAGGTATATAAGATGGTTGAGGATGACCTGGATGTCGTGGAGGTCGTCCCACAACCCTAGGACGCGCTCCTATTGGGCCCCACTTGATACACAGCCCATTAGGCAATAATTAGGTGACGCAGCACTGCAGACAGAAAAAGTTCTCATCATTAAATAGATGATTGCGGATGCCTCGGAGTAGATATGGACATGGGGCTAGATTCTTTGGAATGCAGACTTGATATCCTTTCCAAAGAGTCCTAGAATGTCCCAATCGGACTCCGTATGAAGTCGTGGTGACTGTCTGAAGTTGGGACTCTGCTGCAGTCCGAATTCCACACCAAAACTTGTTGGACTTGAACTCTTTCCTTCCTTGGGCTATAAGTGACGTGGTGGCTTGATGAAGGACGTTTGGAATACTTAGATTTGGTCCCCAATCAACTTCATTATCCTTCCATGCTTTCCATATGCAATCAAACACTCCCTTGATCCATGTAAGTAATTCTGCAAACGAGAATGTACACACTTTATGGTGCAGCACCAATTCATCAAATGTATCAATAATAAGACTCATATAGAATGGTTTCACCTTTGGTTTAGAATTGGTTAACATGGTCATATCCAAGCCTATGATGTCCTCATCATTCTCCCCTTCTTGACAGCAAACCATCCTCGGTTTGACCAATGTTGGAGCACATGTTCTAGGTAATAGCCAACTTGGCTCCCCTTCTTGAGAGTGATCATTGAGTGATGGCAGCATCAAATGTGTTAGTTTGCTTCCTCTCCTCCGATGTGGTGGGTGCTGGATAATCATTCTTTTCCACTTTAGCTGCGGGTGTAGTTGCTCAAATTGCTCCATGCACTCAATGGTTTTATTCCCATCCTCCTGCAAAATGTTATGGACAACGAGGGGAAAAACAGGACGCTCTATCTCTAGCTGTGGTGATGAAATTAGAGAAGTATCACACAATTCTTCTTGGTCACAAGGTACAACAAGCAAATCAGGTTGTGACAAAGGCAAATCAGCACTGAGTTTCACTATTTGTTGCTCCTTTTTAACATGTACAGTGGACAATTGCTGGTTACAATGTGTCACATCATTCTTGCAAGTATTCATAGATAAAAGAATCTGATTTTCAACTTTACAGGCAAGACAAAATAAGCAAGATATATGGTTATATGTTTCACCAGTGAGCAAGCATTGAATTTCAGAACTGAGCCCTTGCATGAACCTACTCATTACATCTTCCATAGATTCATCCAAGCCACTAAACATGACACAAATTTTAAAATCATGGTAGTATTGTTTCACGGTTCTACTACCCTGTTTCGGTTTCTCCAGTTTAGCAAGCAAGTGGTCCACATAATATGCAGGAATATATACACCTCTAAAATGCATTTTGAATTCTTTCCATGTTTGCGGAACAATGTTATTCCTACAAAGATGTTTCCATTCATGCAAAGCATCCTTAGTTAAAGCATTAGATGCAGCAAAAACCATTTGCTTCTCAGACAAATCATACTCATCAAATTTCTTATCTACCTTCAGCTCCCAATTAATGTATGCATGAGGATCAAATTTACCAGCAAATGAAGGCAAGTGTTGAATGACATCCAGAATATGAGGGTGTAATGCCATGAACTCATGATGCTCTGCATTACCTGCCATGATTAGAAAACAAGAAACAAACACAATAACATGTATGCTCCTATCAACTACAAGGATGTGGTGATCATAATTCTCTCACTTTCAACTTATTCAAACAAGCTCTTACAAGTTCTTACCAAGCTAAACAGGAGGTGGCAGCAACCAACAAGTCGGGAAACCTGGAAAAAGCGTATCGGTGCTGCAGCAACAACACCTATCAAGCTGTAATCGGATATGTGGAGCTGTAGGAGGGCTGAAATTAATACACAAGGAAGTACTAGCACCACATTAGTCACAAAAGCAAGCTGAGAAATCGTTCAACGGTGGTACCGTGCTGGTCCTAGGCTAGACCGTGCTAGAGACGCGACCTGGACACAAATGAAGTCACGGTACAGCAGGAAACAAGGCACAAGAATAGCAAGAAATTCACTCCCCTTCTTTTCCTTCTCTCTTCTTTTCTTTATTTCCTCTTTCTCTTTCTTTCTCTTTTCTTTTATTTCTTTTTTTCTCTTTCTTTTACTTTACACACTAGACAAATCTGAGTCTTGACATATTAGATTTTAGAATACAAACTCATAACAAGAATAGAACTAGCAATGTAGATTTTTCTTTGTGTGCACAGATCAGATTTTGCCGGTGTTAAACAAAATAGCGAGGATGGGTATGATGCAGCAAAGATGCATATGATGGAATCTATAGCAAAGGAGATGAATATGCTATAGTGGAGAGGTTTATGGTGGTGGTGATGGCAGCGGAAATTATATGATAGATAGTGACCAAAACGTGACAAGAACTTGAAACTCTAAAAGACTAACCCTAAGACCAGCAACTCGACTCAACCGATGTAAGCCAAACTCAACAAGCCTGAACTGAGTAGTAGTAGTAAAAGGCACAAAAGTCTATGGGATTATGGAAAATTGAATCTACTATTTTGTTGGCTTTTTCTGGACTATAGGAAAATAATATAAACTGAAATCTCTCACCGATCAAACCTTGCTCTGAATACCAATTGATATGGGTAAGGGTTGTCCCGATCTTTCGGTGGAGATGGATAACTTCGATTTGGACTGGAGAGACATTCACGATCCGACTACAACCGTCCAAGGACGCTGCGCCTTAGCGACCGATACACCAACTCCAGCGGTTGCACGCGATCTTGCGGAGCACGACCAACCAAACCACTAGGGTTATTCCTGCAAGCAATCGAAGAACCAGCAAGAACAAGAAGAACAAGCACTCAATTGCAAATATGAGATGAAAGTTCAGATCTGATACACATGAAGGTGGGGTTCTGAATCGAGTAGAACGGATGGTCTAGTCGACACACGCGTCTACAAGGAAGTAGTAGCGGCTAAACTTACATCAAAAACAAAACCCGATCTGTTTGCGGTGGCTACGGAGGTATATAAGATGGTTGAGGATGACCTGGATGTCGTGGAGGTCGTCCCACAACCCTAGGACGCGCCCCTATTGGGCCCCACTTGATACACAGCCCATTAGGCAATAATTAGGTGACGCAGCACTGTAGACAGAAAAAGTTCTCGTCATTAAATAGATGATTGCGGACGCCTCGGAGTAGATATGGACATGGGGCTAGATTCTTTGGAATGCAGACTTGATATGCTTTGCAAAGAGTCCTAGAATGTCCCAATCGGACTCCGTATGAAGTCGTGGTGACCGTCTCAAGTTGGGACTCTGCTGCAGTCCGAATTCCACACCAAAACTTGTTGGACTTGAACTCTTTCCTTCCTTGGGCTATAAGTGACGTGGTGGCTTGATGAAGGATGTTTGGAATACTTAGATTTGGTCCCCAATCAACTTCATTATCCTTCCATGCTTTCCATATGCAATCAAACACTCCCTTGATCCATGTAAGTAATTCTGGAAACGAGAATGTACACACTTTATGGTGCAGCACCAATTCATCAAATGTATCAATAATAAGACTCATATAGAATGGTTTCACCTTTGGTTTAGAATTGGTTAACATGGTCATATCCAAGCCTATGATGTCCTCATCACTTTGTGCCAGGCTGCTTGCAGGTGGCATTGTAGTTGTTGATGAACTGCTCCCCCAGCTGATCCCAAGTGTCGATGGAGTTCGGCTTCAGGCTCAACAGCCAATTATTGGCGGATGCGTTGAGCATGACAGGCAAGTAATTTGCCATGACGCCGGAGTTCCCCCAGGCAGCTTTGACTGCGATCTCATAGATGGTAAGCCATTTGGTGGGATCGGCGGTGCCGTCGTAGGTCTCGACGCCAACAACCTTGAAGTTCGGTGGCCAGTGTACCGCCTGGAGTTCTGCCGTGAAGGGGAGTCTAGGAGCATTTTTGTAGTTGAACGGAGGGCCGTACGCTTCGTCAAATTCCTTGCGGCGCTCAGTCTCTGCTCAGTGCCTAGCTTCCCTCCGGTTCTCGATGCACCCCCGGAGATCTCTGGTCTTCAGCTTTTTCACGGAGGTCGGACTGATTTACCTCCTGGTCTCCATCTTGGCGGTGACGTCTCTGGCCGCCACGGGAATGACCACCACCGTCATGAATAATCTCGGTGGCCGACGCAGTGGAGTGCAACGGTGGTGGTAACTGGCGTTCTTCGTTAATCTGGACTTGGGCTGCTTGGAGGTAAGCCGTAAGGCGCTCCAATTCAGGTGTCGGGGCCAGTCTTTTGGCCTCCTCTATCGCGATGGTGACGTTTACACTGGGGGTCTTGTAGACCTGGTGTTAGCCGACCAGATCGAATTCTGGCTCCAAGTTCCGCACGGTAGCCTTCCTTGCCTCAGCTTGCAGCTCGCGACGCCGTCTTCGGTGGGTGTTTCTTCCTTCCCGGGCTGCTCGGGCCTCTTCGGTTTCATTCGGTGGAGGGGCGCTGTCGTTGCTGATGGCGAGGATGGGCCCACCGAAGAACCGACGAGTGGGAGGGGGCAGATCAGTGAGATCGCCGCCTTCCACGTCGTTGAGGTCGGAGTAGCCATTGTCGGCGATGATGAAGCTAGAGCTGGTGCCGACGTGATCGGGGGAGGAGCGCAGTAGATGTGTGAAACTGGAAGCCGTGTTCCGGAGACCGAACGGCATGTAGCCACTTGGGAGGTCGTGGTCGAAGGCCTTCGGAACCGCGACTGCTCGGTGTCACAGCTCGTCGACACGTCCCTGAGGAGTGATGGTGATGGACAGAGTCACGTCCTAGCGGGGTGGAGAAGGTCGTTGCGCCGTTGATGGGTGCTAAAGGCGGTCTGCAGGCGACTCCGAGATCCGTAGACTCTCGGACAGACCTTGGAAGATCCGATCTATGGATCCGATCAGGTCGTCGTTATCGATGGTCTTTCGGATGTAGCGTGGGAGCTTTCTTGCCGGGATGGAGGTTGCTCGAGGACTTGGAGTAGATGCGATCTGGGCCGCTTCCGGGATCCTTCCTTCGCCGTCAGGGACCGATGATCCAGGTGATGGATCCCACCGTGAAGATCTGGCCTGGCGTTGGGAGCTCGATGGAGTTTGAAAAAAATCCCCTTGTTCACCATGGATCAGGAAGCACACCCCCTACCTGGCACCAACTGTCGACGTGATATCTTCGGCGGTCTACCGAGGGGTATACCCAAGGTAGTAGATTGATCGGTAAAGGTGCGCCTGAGACAAGCAAGAGTTGCGCAGTAAGCGCGAGACAAATGATTTAGACAGGTTCAGGCCGCCGCGAGGCATAATACCCTACGTTCTGTGTGTTGCTGTATTGTATTGCTAGTAGATGAGATGAATTGAGGGGATCCCCTGCCCGCCTTGTATAGTCTGGGGGGCAGGGTTACAAGTCGGTTTTACCATACACATCAGATTACAATACTAGCCAAATAAGGAAACTAATCGGCTTGATATTAGGAAAGCTATTTCCTTGTCCGCAAAGCCATCGGCGGATATACGTGATCTTCGGGAGAACGTGTAGACGACGCGTCCTTGGCAGTCCGGGCCTGATCGGATGACTTGGCCCATGTATTAGCATGTGGGTATATGGGTCTCTACCCCCACACAAAGCAAATAGTTTTCGTGCCAATGACAGGTTCGACACAACGCATCCAAAGCCATCCGAACGAGGTTCCACTTCTCCCATGACACCTCTGTGTTTCATTTAGTGCAAAGCAAATAGTTTCCGTGGCTATGGTAGGTTCGAAGCAAACCGTGCTCGTATCTTGCATCTTGGTTTCACAATGCATCCAAACTCGTCCAAACGAGGTTCCACTTTTCCCATGACACCTACGAGTTTCATTGAGTGCAAAGCAAATAGTTTTCGTTCCTATGGTAGGTTCGAAACAAACTGCTCCTATCTTGCATCTTGCCTTGACAACGCATCCAAACTCATCCAAACGGGGTTCCACTTCTCCTATAACACCTATGTGTTAGCAAATAGTTTTCGTTCCTATGGTAGGTTCGAAGCAAACCATGCTCCTATCTTGCATCTCGGTGTTACAATGCATCCAAACCCATCCAAATGAGATTCCAGTTCTCCCATGACACCTATAAGTTTCATGGAGTGCAAAGCAAATAGTTTTCGTGCCTATGGTAGGTTCGAAGCAAACCGTGCTCCTATCTTGCATCTAGGTTTCACAACGCATCCATACTCATCCAAATGAGGTTCCACTTCTCCCATGACACCTATGGGTTTCATGGAGTGCAAAGCAAATAGTTTTCGTGCCTAAGGTAGGTTCGAAGCAAATCGTGCTTCTATCTTGCATCATGGTTTCTCAACGCATCCAAACACATCCAAACAAGGTTCCACTTTCCCATGACACCTATGAGTTTCAAGGAGTGCAAAGCAAATAATTTTCGTGCCTATAGTAGGTTCGAAGTAAAACGTGGTCCTATCCTGCATCTTGGTTTCACAACGCATCCAAATTCATCCAAACGAGGTTCCACTTCTCCCATGACACCTCTGTGTTTCATTGAGTGCAAAGCAAATAGTTTTCGTGCCTCTGGTAGGTTCGAAGCAAACCATGATCGTATCTTGCATCTTGGTTTCACAACGCATCCAAACTCATCAGAACGAGGTTCCAATTCTCCCTTGATACCTTTGTGTTTCACGAAGTGAAAAGCAAATAGTTTTCGTGCCTATGGTAGGTTCGATGTGAACTATACTCCTATCTAGCATCTTGGTTTCACATAGCATCCAAAGTCATCCAAACGAGGTTCCACTTCTCCCATGACACCTCTGTGTTTCATGGAGTGCAAAGCAAATAGTTTTCGTGCCTATGGTAGGTTCGAAGCAAACTGTGCTCCAATCTTGCATCTTGGTTTCACAACGCATCCAAACTCATCCAAACGAGGTTCCACTTCTCCCATGACACCTCTGTGTTTCCTGTAGTGCGAAGCAAATAGTTTTCGTGCCTATGCAAGGTTCGAAGCAAACCGTGCTCCTATCCTGCATCTTGGTTGCACAATGCATCCAGAATCATCCAAACGAGGTTTCACTTCTCCCATGACACCTATGAGTTTCATGGAGTGCAACGCAAATAGTTTTCGTGCCTATGGAAGGTTCGAAGCAAACCAAGCTCCTATCTTGCATCTCAGTTTCACAACACATCCAAACTCTTCCAAATGAGGTTCCAGTTCTCCCATGACACCTATAAGTTTCATGGAGTGCAAAGCAAATAGTTTTCGTGCCTATGGTAGTTTCGAAGCAAACCGTGCTCCTATCTTGCATCTAGGTTTCACAACGCATCCATACTCATCCAAATGAGGTTCCACTTCTCCCATGACACCTATGAGTTTCATGGAGTGCAAAGCAAATAGTTTTCGTGCCTATGGTAGGTTCGAAACAAACCGTGCTCCTATCTTGCAACTTGGTTTCACAACGCATCCAAACTCATCCAAACGAGGTTCCACTTTTTCCATGACACCAATGAGTTTCATGGAGTGAAAAGCTAATAGTTTTTATGCCTACGGTAGGTTCGAAGCAAACTGCTCCGATTTTGCATCTTGGCTTCACAACACATCCAAACTCATCCAAACGAGGTTCTAGTTCTCCCATGACACCTATGTGTTAGCAAATAGTTTTCGTGCCTATGGTAGGTTCAAAGGAAACCATGCTCCTATCTTGCATATCGGTTTCTCAACGCGATCAAACTCATCCAAATGGGGTTCCAATTCTCCCATGACACCTATAAGTTTCATGGAGTGCAAAGCAAATAGTTTTCGTGCCTATGGTAGGTTCGAAGCAAACCGTGCTCCTATCTTGCATCTAGGTTTCACAACGCATCCATACTCATCCAAATGAGGTTCCACTTCTCCCATGACACCTATGGGTTTCATGGAGTGCAAAGCAAATAGTTTTCGTGCCTAAGGTAGGTTCGAAGCAAATCGTGCTTCTATCTTGCATCTTGGTTTCTCAACGCATCCAAACACATCCAAACAAGGTTCCACTTTCCCATGACACCTATGAGTTTCAAGGAGTGCAAAGCAAATAATTTTCGTGCCTATAGTAGGTTCGAAGTAAAACGTGGTCCTATCCTGCATCTTGGTTTCACAACGCATCCAAATTCATCCAAACGAGGTTCCACTTCTCCCATGACACCTCTGTGTTTCATTGAGTGCAAAGCAAATAGTTTTCGTGCCTCTGGTAGGTTCGAAGCAAACCATGATCGTATCTTGCATCTTGGTTTCACAACGCATCCAAACTCATCAGAACGAGGTTCCAATTCTCCCTTGATACCTTTGTGTTTCACGAAGTGAAAAGCAAATAGTTTTCGTGCCTATGGTAGGTTCGATGTGAACTATACTCCTATCTAGCATCTTGGTTTCACATAGCATCCAAAGTCATCCAAACGAGGTTCCACTTCTCCCATGACACCTCTGTGTTTCATGGAGTGCAAAGCAAATAGTTTTCGTGCCTATGGTAGGTTCGAAGCAAACTGTGCTCCTATCTTGCATCTTGGTTTCACAACGCATCCAAACTCATCCAAACGAGGTTTCACTTCTCCCATGACACCTCTGTGTTTCCTGTAGTGCGAAGCAAATAGTTTTCGTGCCTATGCAAGGTTCGAAGCAAACCGTGCTCCTATCCTGCATCTTGGTTGCACAATGCATCCAGAATCATCCAAACGAGGTTTCACTTCTCCCATGACACCTATGTGTTTCATGGAGTGCAACGCAAATAGTTTTCGTGCCTATGGAAGGTTCGAAGCAAACCAAGCTCCTATCTTGCATCTCAGTTTCACAACACATCCAAACTCTTCCAAATGAGGTTCCAGTTCTCCCATGACACCTATAAGTTTCATGGAGTGCAAAGCAAATAGTTTTCGTGCCTATGGTAGTTTCGAAGCAAACCGTGCTCCTATCTTGCATCTAGGTTTCACAACGCATCCATACTCATCCAAATGAGGTTCCACTTCTCCCATGACACCTATGAGTTTCATGGAGTGCAAAGCAAATAGTTTTCGTGCCTATGGTAGGTTCGAAACAAACCGTGCTCCTATCTTGCAACTTGGTTTCACAATGCATCCAAACTCATCCAAACGAGGTTCCACTTTTTCCATGACACCAATGAGTTTCATGGAGTGAAAAGCTAATAGTTTTTATGCCTACGGTAGGTTCGAAGCAAACTGCTCCGATTTTGCATCTTGGCTTCACAACACATCCAAACTCATCCAAACGAGGTTCTAGTTCTCCCATGACACCTATGTGTTAGCAAATAGTTTTCGTGCCTATGGTAGGTTCAAAGGAAACCATGCTCCTATCTTGCATATCGGTTTCTCAACGCGATCAAACTCATCCAAATGGGGTTCCAATTCTCCCATGACACCTATAAGTTTCATGGAGTGCAAAGCAAATAGTTTTCGTGCCTATGGTAGGTTCGAAGCAAACCGTGCTCCTATCTTGCATCTAGGTTTCACAACGCATCCATACTCATCCAAACGAGGTTCCACTTCTCCCATGACACCTATGAGTTTCGTGGAGTGTGAATCATATAGTTTTTGTGCCTGTGGTAGGTTCGAAGCAAACCGTGCTCATATCTTGCATCTGACTTTCACAACGCATCCAAACACATCCAAATGAGGTTCCACTTTCCCATGACATCTATGAGTTTCGTGGAGTGCAAAGCAAATAGTTTTCGTGCCTATGAAACGTTCGAAGCAAACTACTCCTGATATGGGTAAGGGTTGTCCCGATCTTTCGGTGGAGATGGATAACATCGATTTGGACTGGAGAGACATTCACGATCCGACTACAACCGTCCAAGGACGCTGCGCCTTAGTGACCGATACACCAACTCCAGCGGTTGCACGCGATCTTGCGGAGCACGACCAACCAAACCACTAGGGTTATTCCTGCAAGCAATCAAAGAACCAGCAAGAACAAGAAGAACAAGCACTCAATTGCAAATATGAAATGAAAGTTCAGATCTGATACACATGAAGGTGGGGTTCTGAATCGAGTAGAACGGATGGTCTAGTCGACACACGCGTCTATAAGGAAGTAGCAGCGGCTAAACTTACATAAAAAACAAAACCCAATCTGTTTGTGGCGGCTCTAGAGGCATATATGTAGATGGAAGGACGACCAGGGAGGTGTTGGGGTCGTCCTCCAACCCTAGGACATGTCCCTAATGGACCCAACTTGATACATGGGCCAACAGCCCAAAATTAGGTGACGCAGCACCATAAGCAGAGAAGGTCCTGACGTTAAAACGACGACTACGAACGTATCTGATAACATATGAGAACAAGCATGGATCCATTGGAAAGTAGACTTGATATTCTTTCCAAAGAGTCCTAGAACGTCCCAATCGGAGTTCGTATGAAGTCGTGGTGACCGTCGCAAGTTTGGACTCTTCTGCAGTCCGAATTTGATGTCCAAAACGTGTGGGACTTGAACTCTTTCCATCCTTGGGCTCAAGTGATGTGGTGGCCTGGTGGAGGAAGTTTGGAATACTTAGACTTGGTCCCCAATCAACTTCATTGACCTTCCATGCTTTCCATATGCAATCAAATCTTCTCTTGATCCATATAAGCAATTCTGAAAAGGAAAACGTACAAACTTCAAAGTGCAACATCCATTCTAAAATATATCAAATATAAACCTCATATAGAATGGTTTCACCTTTATCTTTGAAGGGGTTAACATGGTCATATCTAAGCCAATCATGTCCTCATCATTCTCCCCTTCTTGACAGCAAACCGTCCTCGGTTTGACCATTGTTCGAATGCATGTTGTAGGTATTACCCAATCTTGCGCCCTTAGAGTGATTGCAGCATCAGATGTGTTCTCACTCTCCTTTGATGTGGTGGGTGCTGGACAATCATTCTTTTCCCACTTTAGCAGCGGTTGTAGTTGCTCAAATTGTTCAATGCACTCAATGTAATTGTTCTCATCCTCCTGCAAAAGGTTAGTACTAGGCCAGACAAGTTCTTCTACAGTATTTGTTTGACACTTTTTAAGCTTTCTTTCAAAATCACAAGCAAGATCAAATAACTCATCAAATGTATCATAATGTTTATCAACAAGAATGTTCTGAATTTCCATGTTAAGGCCTTGCAAAAATCTATGTTCCAAAAGTTCATCAGTTTCTTCTAAGCCACAACGCAGCAAACATAATTTTAGTTTATCCAAGTATTCTGCTACAGTTTTGTTTTCTTGTTTTACAGATTGAAGATCTCTATGCAAAATTTCAGAATAATACTCAGGAACAAAAACATCTCTATAGTGTCTTTTCGTATCTTTCCATGATTGAGGAGCTATACCAAATCTACAGAGGTGTTTCCATTCAGTTAAAGCATACTTAATAAGAACCTTGAAGCGACACTAAGTTTCTGTTTTTCAAATAGATCATACTTTTTAAATTCATTGTCCATATTTAGTTCCCATTCAATATATGCATGAGGATCATAATTTCCTTCAAAATAAGGTAGTGCAGATTTTATTCTATCAAGCAAAACATCACATACCCCTTGAGCAGCGTGCTTATCACTTGCCAATCCTTTATCAAAGTGATGAGAACATGCAGCATGATCATGGACTGTTTCCATGTAGGTTCCTACCATGATTAGTAGAAACAAGAAACAGACACAATAACATGTATGCTCCTATCAACTATAAGGATGTGGTGATCATAATTCTCTCACTTTCTACTTGTTGAAACAAGCTCTTACAAGTTCTTACCAAGCTAAACAGGAGGCGGTGGCAACCAACAAGTCGGAAACCCGGGAAAAAAGTGTATCGGTGCCACAGCGACAACACCTGTCAAGCTGTAATCGGATATGTGGAGCTGTAGGAGGGCTAAAATTAATACACAAGGAAGTACTAGCACCACATTAATCACAAAAGCAAGCTGAGAAATCGTTCAACGGTGGTACCGTGCTGGTCCTAGGCTAGACCGTGCTAGAGACGCGAGCCTGGACACAAATGAAGTCACGGTACAGCAAGAAACAAGGCACAAGAATAGCAAGAAATTCACTCCTCCTTCTTTTCCTTCTCCCTTCTTTTCTTTCTTTTCTCTTTCTCTTTCTTTCTCTTTTTTTTTCTTCTTTCTTTTACTTTGCACAACCAGAGCAAAACTGAATCTTTACAAATCAGATTTCAGAAAAGAAACTTATAATGTGTTTCTCTTTCTTTTCTCTTTTCTTTTCTGGGAGTAACCAGAATTGAACTAGCAATGTAGAGTTTTCTTTGTGTGCACAGATCAGATTTTGCCAGTGTTAAGACAAAATATCATGGATAGCAAAGATGCATATGATGGAAACTATTGCAATCGAGATTTATATGCTGTAGTGGAGATGTTTATGGTGGTGATGGCAGCAAAGATGTATATGATTGACAATGACCAAAACGTGGTAAGAACTCGAAACTCTAAAAGACTAACCCTAAGACCAGCAACTCGACTCAACCGATGTAATCCAAACTCAACAAGCCTGAACTAAGTAGTACTAGTAAAAGGCACAAAAGGTCTATGTGATTATGGAAAATTGAATCTACTATTTTGTTGGCTTTTTCTGCACTATAGGAAAATAATATAAACTGAAATCTCTTACCGATCAAACCTTGCTCTGATACCAATTGATATGGGAAAGGGTCGTCCCGATCTTTCGGTGGAGATGGATAACCGTCCTCCTATCTCGCATCTTGGTATCACAACGCATCCAAACGAGGTTTCACTTCTCCCAGAACATCTATGAGTTTCATGGAGTGCAAAGCAATTAGTTTTCATGCCTATGGTTGGTTCGAAGAAAACCGCACTCCTATCTTGCATCTTGGTTTCATAATGCATCCAAACTCATCCAAACGAGGTTCCACTTTTCCCATGACACCTATGAGTTTCATGGAGTGCAAAGCAAATAGTTTTTGAACCTATGGTAGGTTCGAAGCAAACCGTGCTCCTATCTTGCATCTTGGTTTCACAACGCATCCAAGGTCATCCAAACGAGGTTCCACTTCTCCCCTGACACCTCTGTGTTTCATGGACTGCAAAGCAAATAGTTTTCGTGCCTATGTTAGGTTCGAAGCAAACTGTGCCCCTATCTTGCGTCTGGATTTCACAACGCATGCATACTCATCCAAACGATCCCATGGCACCTATGTGTTAGCAAATAGTTTTTGGGCCTATGGTAGGTTCGAAACAAACCGTACTCCTATCTTGCATCTTGGTTTCACAACGCATCCAAACTCATCCAAACGAGGTCCACTTCTCCCATGACACCTATGTGTTTCATGGAGTGCAATGCAAATAGTTTTCGTGCCTATGGTAGGTTCGAAGCAAACCGTGCTCCTATCTTGCATCTTGGTTTCACAATGCATCCAAACGAGGTTCCACTTCTCCCCTGACAACTCTGTGTTTGATGGAGTGCAAAGAAAATAGTTTTCGTGCCTATGGTAGGTTCGAAGCAAACCGTGCTCCTATCTTGCATCTTGTTTTCACAACACATCCAAACGAGGTTCCACTTCGCCCATGACACCTCTATGTTTAATGTAGTGCAAAGCAAATAGTTTTCGTGCCTATGGTAGGTTCGAAGCAAACCATGTTCCTATCTTGCATCTTGGTTTCACAACGCATCCATACTCATCCAAACGAGGTTCCAGTTCTCCCATGACACCTATGTGTTTCATGTAGTGCAAAGCAAATAGTTTTCGTGCCTATGGTAGGTTCGAAGCAAACCATGCTTCTATAAAGCATCTTGGTTTTGCAAGGTATGCAAACACATCCAAATGAGGTTCCACTTTTCCCAAGACACCTATGAGTTTAAAGGAGTGCAAAGCAAATAGTTTTCGTACCTATGGTAGGTTCGAAGCAAACCATGTGCCTATCTTGCATTTTGGTTTCACAATGCATCTAAACTCATCCCAACAAGGATCCACTTCGCCCACGACACCTATGTGTTTCATGGAGTACAAAGCAATAGTTTTCGTGCCTATGGTAGGTTCGAAGCAAACCGTCCTCCTGTCTTGCATCTTGGTTTGACAACGCATCCAAACGAGGTTTCACTTCTCCCAGGACACCTATGAGTTTCAAAAGCAATTAGTTTTCATGCCTATGGTTGGTTTGAAGCAAACCGTGCTCCTATCTTGCATCTTGGTTTCATAATGCATCCAAACTCATCCAAACGAGGTTCCACTTTTCCCATGACACCTATGTGTTTCATGGAGTGCAAAGCAAATAGTTTTCGTACCTATGGTAGGTTCGAAGCAAACCATGCTCCTATCTTGCATCTTGGTTTCACAACGCATCCAAAGTCATCCAAACGAGGTTCCACTTCTCCCCTGACACCTCTGTGTTTCATGGAGTGCAAAGCAAATAGTTTTCGTGCCTATGTTAGGTTCGAAGCAAACCGTGCCCCTATCTTGCGTCTAGATTTCACAACGCATGCATACTCATCCAAACGATCCCATGGCACCTATGGGTTAGCAAATAGCTTTCGGGCCTATGGTAGGTTTGAAACAAACCGTACTCCTATCTTGCATCTTGGTTTCACAACGCATCCAAACTCATACAAACGAGGTCCACTTCTCCCATGACACCTATGTGTTTCATGGAGTGCAAAGCAAATAGTTTTCGTGCCTATGGTAGGTTCGAAGCAAACCGTGCTCCTATCTTGCATCTTGGTTTCACAATGCATCCAAATGAGGTTCCACTTCTCCCCTGACAACTCTGTGCTTGATGGAGTGCAAAGAAAATAGTTTTCGTGCCTATGGATGGTTCGAAGCAAACTGTGCTCCTATCTTGCATCTTGGTTTTACAACGCATCCAAACTCATCCAAATGAGGTTCCACTTTTCCCATGACACATATGAGTTTGATGGAGAGCAAAGCAAATAGTTTTTGTGCCAATGGTAGGTTCAAAGCAAACTGCTCCTATCTTGCATTTTGATTTGACAATGCATCCAAACTCATCCAAACGAGGTTCCACTTCTCCCATAACACCTATGTGTTAGCAAATAGTTTTCGTGCCTATGGTAGGTTCAAAGCAAACCATACTCCTATCTTGCATCTCAGTTTCAAAACACATTTAAATGAGGTTCCAGTTCTCCTATGACACCTATAACGTTCATGTAGTGCAAAGCAAATAGTTTTCGTGCCTATGGTAGGTTCGAAGCAAACCGTGCTCCTATCTTGCATCTAGGTTTCACAATGCATCCATACTCATCCAAACGAGGTTCCACTTCTCCCATGACACCTCTATGTTTAATGTAGTGCAAAGCAAATAGTTTTCGTGCTTATGGTAGGTTCGAAGCAAACCATGTTCCTATCTTGCATCTTGGTTTCACAACGCATCCATACTCATCCAACCGAGGTTCCAGTTCTCCCATGACACCTATGTGTTTCATGTAGTGCAAAGCAAATAGTTTTCGTGCCTATGGTAGGTTCGAAGCAAACCATGCTTCTATAAAGCATCTTGGTTTTGCAAGGTATGCAAACACATCCAAATGAGGTTCCACTTTTCCGAAGACACCTATGAGTTTAAAGGAGTGCAAAGCAAATAGTTTTCGTACCTATGGTAGGTTCGAAGCAAACCATGTGCCTATCTTGCATTTTGGTTTCACAATGCATCTAAACTCATCCCAACAAGGATCCACTTCGCCCACGACACCTATGTGTTTCATGGAGTACAAAGCAATAGTTTTCGTGCCTATGGTAGGTTCGAAGCAAACCGTCCTCCTGTCTTGCATCTTGGTTTGACAACGCATCCAAACGAGGTTTCACTTCTCCCAGGACACCTATGAGTTTCAAAAGCAATTAGTTTTCATGCCTATGGTTGGTTTGAAGCAAACCGTGCTCCTATCTTGCATCTTGGTTTCATAATGCATCCAAACTCATCCAAACGAGGTTCCACTTTTCCCATGACACCTATGTGTTTCATGGAGTGCAAAGCAAATAGTTTTCGTACCTATGGTAGGTTCGAAGCAAACCATGCTCCTATCTTGCATCTTGGTTTCACAACGCATCCAAAGTCATCCAAACGAGGTTCCACTTCTCCCCTGACACCTCTGTGTTTCATGGAGTGCAAAGCAAATAGTTTTCGTGCCTATGTTAGGTTCGAAGCAAACCGTGCCCCTATCTTGCGTCTAGATTTCACAACGCATGCATACTCATCCAAACGATCCCATGGCACCTATGGGTTAGCAAAAAGCTTTCGGGCCTATGGTAGGTTTGAAACAAACCGTACTCCTATCTTGCATCTTGGTTTCACAACGCATCCAAACTCATACAAACGAGGTCCACTTCTCCCATGACACCTATGTGTTTCATGGAGTGCAAAGCAAATAGTTTTCGTGCCTATGGTAGGTTCGAAGCAAACCGTGCTCCTATCTTGCATCTTGGTTTCACAATGCATCCAAATGAGGTTCCACTTCTCCCCTGACAACTCTGTGCTTGATGGAGTGCAAAGAAAATAGTTTTCGTGCCTATGGATGGTTCGAAGCAAACTGTGCTCCTATCTTGCATCTTGGTTTTACAACGCATCCAAACTCATCCAAATGAGGTTCCACTTTTCCCATGACACATATGAGTTTGATCGAGAGCAAAGCAAATAGTTTTTGTGCCAATGGTAGGTTCAAAGCAAACTGCTCCTATCTTGCATTTTGATTTGACAATGCATCCAAACTCATCCAAACGAGGTTCCACTTCTCCCATAACACCTATGTGTTAGCAAATAGTTTTCGTGCCTATGGTAGGTTCAAAGCAAACCATACTCCTATCTTGCATCTCAGTTTCAAAACACATTTAAATGAGGTTCCAGTTCTCCTATGACACCTATAACGTTCATGTAGTGCAAAGCAAATAGTTTTCGTGCCTATGGTAGGTTCGAAGCAAACCGTGCTCCTATCTTGCATCTAGGTTTCACAATGCATCCATACTCATCCAAACGAGGTTCCACTTCTCCCATGACACCTCTATGTTTAATGTAGTGCAAAGCAAATAGTTTTCGTGCTTATGGTAGGTTCGAAGCAAACCATGTTCCTATCTTGCATCTTGGTTTCACAACGCATCCATACTCATCCAACCGAGGTTCCAGTTCTCCCATGACACCTATGTGTTTCATGTAGTGCAAAGCAAATAGTTTTCGTGCCTATGGTAGGTTCGAAGCAAACCATGCTTCTATAAAGCATCTTGGTTTTGCAAGGTATGCAAACACATCCAAATGAGGTTCCACTTTTCCCAAGACACCAATGAGTTTAAAGGAGTGCAAAGCAAATAGTTTTCGTACCTATGGTAGGTTCGAAGCAAACCATGTGCCTATCTTGCATTTTGGTTTCACAATGCATCTAAACTCATCCCAACAAGGATCCACTTCGCCCACGACACCTATGTGTTTCATGGAGTACAAAGCAATAGTTTTCGTGCCTATGGTAGGTTCGAAGCAAACCGTCCTCCTGTCTTGCATCTTGGTTTGACAACGCATCCAAACGAGGTTTCACTTCTCCCAGGACACCTATGAGTTTCAAAAGCAATTAGTATTCATGCCTATGGTTGGTTTGAAGCAAACCGTGCTCCTATCTTGCATCTTGGTTTCATAATGCATCCAAACTCATCCAAACGAGGTTCCACTTTTCCCATGACACCTATGAGTTTCATGGAGTGCAAAGCAAATAGTTTTCGTACCTATGGTAGGTTCGAAGCAAACCATGCTCCTATCTTGCATCTTGGTTTCACAACGCATCCAAAGTCATCCAAACGAGGTTCCACTTCTCCCCTGACACCTCTGTGTTTCATGGAGTGCAAAGCAAATAGTTTTCGTGCCTATGTTAGGTTCGAAGCAAACCGTGCCCCTATCTTGCGTCTAGATTTCACAACGCATGCATACTCATCCAAACGATCCCATGGCACCTATGTGTTAGCAAATAGTTTTCGGGCCTATGGTAGGTTTGAAACAAACCGTACTCCTATCTTGCATCTTGGTTTCACAACGCATCCAAGCTCATCCAAACGAGGTCCACTTCTCCCATGACACCTATGTGTTTCATGGAGTGCAAAGCAAATAGTTTTCGTGCCTATGGTAGGTTCGAAGCAAACCGTGCTCCTATCTTGCATCTTGGTTTCACAATGCATCCAAATGAGGTTCCAATTCTCCCCTGACAACTCTGTGTTTGATGGAGTGCAAAGAAAATAGTTTTCGTACCTATGGATGTTTCGAAGCAAACTGTGCTCCTATCTTGCATCTTGGTTTTACAACGCATCCAAACTCATCCAAATGATGTTCCACTTTTCCCATGACACATATGAGTTTGATGGAGAGCAAAGCAAATAGTTTTTGTGCCATTGGTAGGTTCAAAGAAAACTGCTCCTATCTTGCATCTTGATTTGACAATGCATCCAAACTCATCCAAACGAGGTTCCACTTCTCCCATAACACCTATGTGTTAGCAAATAGTTTTCGTGCCTATGGTAGGTTCAAAGCAAACCATACTCCTATCTTGCATCTCAGTTTCAAAACACATTTAAATGAGGTTCCAGTTCTCCTATGACACCTATAACGCTCATGTAGTGCAAAGCAAATAGTTTTCGTGCCTATGGTAGGTTCGAAGCAAACCGTGCTCCTATCTTGCATCTAGGTTTCACAATGCATCCATACTCATCCAAACGAGGTTCCACTTCTCCCATGACACCTATGAGTTTCATGGAGTGCAAATCATAATGTTTTCGTGCCTATGGTAGGTTCGAAGCAAACCGTGCTCCCATCTTGCATCTCGGTTTCACAACGCATCCAAACTCATCAAAATGTGGTTCCAGTTCTCCCATGACACCTATAAGTTTAATGGAGTGCAAAGTAAATAGTTTTGGTGCCTATGGTAGGTTCGAAGAAAACCGTACTCCTATCTTGCATCTAGGTTTCACAATGCATCCATACTCATCCAAACGAGGTTCCACTTCTTACATGAGACCTATGAGGTTTGTGGAGTGCAAAGAAAATAGTTTTCATGCATATGGTTGGTTCGAAGCAAACCGTGCTTCTATCTTACATCTTGGTTTCACAGTGCATCCAAACGCATCCAAACGCGGTTCCACTTTCCCGTGACACCTATGTGTTTCATGGAGTGGAAAGCAAATAGTTTTCGTGCCTATGGTAGGTTCGAAGCAAACCATGCTCCTATCTTGCATCTTGGTTTCACAACGCATCTAAACTCGTCCAAACGAGGTTCCACTTCTCCCATGACACCTATGTGTTTCATGGAGTACAAAGCAAATAGTTTTCGTGCCTATGGTAGGTTCAAAGAAACCGAGCCCCTATCATGCATCTTGGTTTCACAACGCATCCAAACTCAACCAAACGAGGTTCCACTTTTCCCAGGACACCTATGAGTTTCATGGAGTGCAAAGCAAATAGTTTTCGTGCCTATGGTAGGTTCGAAGCAAACCGTGCTCCTATCTTGCATCTTGGTTTCACAACGCATCCAAAGTCATCCAAACGAGGTTCCACTTCTCCCCTGACACTTCTGTGTTTGATGGAGTGCAAAGCAAATAGTTTTCGTTCCTATGGTTGGTTCGAAGCAAACCGTGCTCCTATCTTGCATCTTGGTTTCACAACGCAGCCAAACTCATCCAAACGAGGTTCCACATTTCCCATGACACATATGAGTTTCATGGAGTGCAAAGCAAATAGTTTTCGTGCCTATGGTAGGTCTCAGGCAAACTGCTCCTATCTTGCATCTTGGTTTGACAATGCATTCAAAATCATCCAAACGAGGTTCCACTTCTCCCACAACACCTATGTGTTAGCAAATAGTTTTCGTGCCTATGGTAGGTTCGAAGCAAACCATACTCCTATCTTGCATCTCGGTTTCACGACGCATCCAAATAAGGTTCCACTTCTCCCATGACACCTATGAGTTTCATGGAGTGCAAATCAAATAGTTTTCGTGCCTATGGTAGGTTCGAAGCAAACCGTGCTACTATCTTGCATCTCGGTTTCACAACGCATCCAAACTCATCCAAATGAGGTTCCAGTTCTCCCATGACACCTATGAGTTTAAGGGAGTGCAAAGCAAATAGTTTCCGTGCCAATGGTAGGTTCGAAGAAAACCGCACTCCTATCTTGCATCTAGGTTTCACAACGCATCCATACTCATCCAAACGAGGTTCCACTTTTTACATGACACTTATGAGTTTCATGGAGTGCAAAGAAAATAGTTTTCTTGCCTATGGAAGGTTCGAAGCAAACCATGCTCCTATCTTGCATCTTGGTTTCACAACGCATCCAAAGTCATCCAAACGAGGTTCCACTTCTCCCCTGACACCTCTGTGTTTCATGGAGTGCAAAGCAAATAGTTTTCGTGCCTATGTTAGGTTCGAAGCAAACCGTGCCCCTATCTTGCGTCTAGATTTCACAACGCATGCATACTCATCCAAACGATCCCATGGCACCTATGTGTTAGCAAATAGTTTTTGGGCCTATGGTAGGTTCGAAACAAACCGTACTCCTATCTTGCATCTTGGTTTCACAACGCATCCAAACTCATCCAAACGAGGTCCACTTCTCCCATGACACCTATGTGTTTCATGGAGTGCAATGCAAATAGTTTTCGTGCCTATGGTAGGTTCGAAGCAAACCGTGCTCCTATCTTGCATCTTGGTTTCACAATGCATCCAAACGAGGTTCCACTTCTCCCCTGACAACTCTGTGTTTGATGGAGTGCAAAGAAAATAGTTTTCGTGCCTATGGTAGGTTCGAAGCAAACCGTGCTCCTATCTTGCATCTTGTTTTCACAACACATCCAAACGAGGTTCCACTTCTCCCATGACACCTCTATGTTTTATGTAGTGCAAAGCAAATAGTTTTCGTGCCTATGGTAGGTTCGAAGCAAACCATGTTCCTATCTTGCATCTTGGTTTCACAACGCATCCATACTCATCCAAACGAGGTTCCAGTTCTCCCATGACACCTATGTGTTTCATGTAGTGCAAAGCAAATAGTTTTCGTGCCTATGGTAGGTTCGAAGCAAACCATGCTTCTATAAAGCATCTTGGTTTCGCAAGGTATGCAAACACATCCAAACTCAACCAAACGAGGTTCCACTTTTCCCAGGACACCTATGAGTTTCATGGAGTGCAAAGCAAATAGTTTTCGTGCCTATGGTAGGTTCGAAGCAAACCGTGCTCCTATCTTGCATCTTGGTTTCACAACGCATCCAAAGTCATCCAAACGAGGTTCCACTTCTCCCCTGACACTTCTGTGTTTCATGGAGTACAAAGCAATAGTTTTCGTGCCTATGGTAGGTTCGAAGCAAACCGTCCTCCTGTCTTGCATCTTGGTTTGACAACGCATCCAAACGAGGTTTCACTTCTCCCAGGACACCTATGAGTTTCAAAAGCAATTAGTTTTCATGCCTATGGTTGGTTTGAAGCAAACCGTGCTCCTATCTTGCATCTTGGTTTCATAATGCATCCAAACTCATCCAAACGAGGTTCCACATTTCCCATGACACCTATGAGTTTCATGGAGTGCAAAGCAAATAGTTTTCGTACCTATGGTAGGTTCGAAGCAAACCATGCTCCTATCTTGCATCTTGGTTTCACAACGCATCCAAAGTCATCCAAACGAGGTTCCACTTCTCCCCTGACACCTCTGTGTTTCATGGAGTGCAAAGCAAATAGTTTTCGTGCCTATGTTAGGTTCGAAGCAAACCGTGCCCCTATCTTGCGTCTAGATTTCACAACGCATGCATACTCATCCAAACGATCCCATGGCACCTATGTGTTAGCAAATAGTTTTTGGGCCTATGGTAGGTTTGAAACAAACCGTACTCCTATCTTGCATCTTGGTTTCACAACGCATCCAAGCTCATCCAAACGAGGTCCACTTCTCCCATGACACCTATGTGTTTCATGGAGTGCAAAGCAAATAGTTTTCGTGCCTATGGTAGGTTCGAAGCAAACCGTGCTCCTATCTTGCATCTTGGTTTCACAATGCATCCAAATGAGGTTCCACTTCTCCCCTGACAACTCTGTGTTTGATGGGGTGCAAAGAAAATAGTTTTCGTGCCTACGGATGGTTCGAAGCAAACTGTTCTCCTATCTTGCATCTTGGTTTCACAACGCATCCAAACTCATACAAATGAGGTTCCACTTTTCCCATGACACATATGAGTTTGATGGAGAGCAAAGCAAATAGTTTTTGTGCCAATGGTAGGTTCAAAGCAAACTGCT
Organism: Eremochloa ophiuroides; assembly: GCA_038502445.1. Classification (NCBI taxonomy): domain Eukaryota; kingdom Viridiplantae; phylum Streptophyta; class Magnoliopsida; order Poales; family Poaceae; genus Eremochloa; species Eremochloa ophiuroides. The sequence goes on from JAHLJS010000005.1 coordinate 35,737,767, forward strand.
CCTATCTTGCATCTTGATTTGACAACGCATTCAAACTCATCCAAACGAGGTTCCACTTCTCCCATAACACCTATGTGTTAGCAAATAGTTTTCGTGCCTATGGTAGGCTCAAAGCAAACCATACTCCTATCTTGCATCTCAGTTTCAAAACACATTTAAATGAGGTTCCAGTTCTCCTATGACACCTATAACGTTCATGTAGTGCAAAGCAAATAGTTTTCGTGCCTATGGTAGGTTCGAAGCAAACCGTGCTCCTATCTTGCATCTAGGTTTCACAATGCATCCATACTCATCCAAACGAGGTTCCACTTCTCCCATGACACCTATGAGTTTCATGGAGTGCAAATCATAATGTTTTCGTGCCTATGGTAGGTTCGAAGCAAACCGTGCTCCCATCTTGCATCTCGGTTTCACAACGCATCCAAACTCATCGAAATGAGGTTCCAGTTCTCCCATGACACCTATAAGTTTAATGGAGTGCAAAGCAAATAGTTTTGGTGCCTATGGTAGGTTCGAAGAAAACCGTACTCCTATCTTGCATCTAGGTTTCACAATGCATCCATACTCATCCAAACGAGGTTCCACTTCTTACATGAGACCTATGAGGTTTGTGGAGTGCAAAGCAAATAGTTTTCAAGCATATGGTTGGTTCGAAGCAAACCGTGCTTCTATCTTACATCTTGGTTTCACAGTGCATCCAAACGCATCCAAACGCGGTTCCACTTTCCCGTGACACCTATGTGTTTCATGGAGTGGAAAGCAAATAGTTTTCGTGCCTATGGTAGGTTCAAAGCAAACCATGCTCCTATCTTGCATCTTGGTTTCACAACGCATCTAAACGCGTCCAAACGAGGTTCCACTTCTCCCATGACACCTATGTGTTTCATGGAGTACAAAGCAAATAGTTTTCGTGCCTATGGTAGGTTCAAAGAAACCGAGCCCCTATCATGCATCTTGGTTTCACAACGCATCCAAACTCAACCAAACGAGGTTCCACTTTTCCCAGGACACCTATGAGTTTCATGGAGTGCAAAGCAAATAGTTTTCGTGCCTATGGTAGGTTCGAAGCAAACCGTGCTCCTATCTTGCATCTTGGTTTCACAACGCATCCAAAGTCATCCAAACGAGGTTCCACTTCTCCCCTGACACTTCTGTGTTTGATGGAGTGCAAAGCAAATAGTTTTCGTTCCTATGGTTGGTTCGAAGCAAACCGTGCTCCTATCTTGCATCTTGGTTTCACAACGCAGCCAAACTCATCCAAACGAGGTTCCACATTTCCCATGACACATATGAGTTTCATGGAGTGCAAAGCAAATAGTTTTCGTGCCTATGGTAGGTTCCAGGCAAACTGCTCCTATCTTGCATCTTGGTTTGACAACGAATTCAAAGTCATCCAAACTAGGTTCCACTTCTCCCACAACACCTATGTGTTAGCAAATAGTTTTCGTGCCTATGGTAGGTTCGAAGCAAACCATACTCCTATCTTGCATCTCGGTTTCACGACGCATCCAAATAAGGTTCCACTTCTCCCATGACACCTATGAGTTTCATGGAGTGCAAATCAAATAGTTTTCGTGCCTATGGTAGGTTCGAAGCAAACCGTGCTACTATCTTGCATCTCGGTTTCACAACGCATCCAAACTCATCCAAATGAGGTTCTAGTTCTCCCATGACACCTATGAGTTTAAGGGAGTGCAAAGCAAATAGTTTCCGTGCCAATGGTAGGTTCGAAGAAAACCGCACTCCTATCTTGCATCTAGGTATCACAACGCATCCATACTCATCCAAACGAGGTTCCACTTCTTACATGACAATTATGAGTTTCATGGAGTTCAAAGAAAATAGTTTTCTTGCCTATGGAAGGTTCGAAGCAAACCATGCTCCTATCTTGCATCTTGGTTTCAGAACGCATCCAAAGTCATCCAAACGAGGTTCCACTTCTCCCCTGACACCTCTGTGTTTCATGGAGTGCAAAGCAAATAGTTTTCGTGCCTATGTTAGGTTCGAAGCAAACTGTGCCCCTATCTTGCGTCTAGATTTCACAACGCATGCATACTCATCCAAACGATCCCATGGCACCTATGTGTTAGCAAATAGTTTTTGGGCCTATGGTAGGTTCGAAACAAACCGTACTCCTATCTTGCATCTTGGTTTCACAACGCATCCAAACTCATCCAAACGAGGTCCACTTCTCCCATGACACCTATGTGTTTCATGGAGTGCAATGCAAATAGTTTTCGTGCCTATGGTAGGTTCGAAGCAAACCGTGCTCCTATCTTGCATCTTGGTTTCACAATGCATCCAAACGAGGTTCCACTTCTCCCCTGACAACTCTGTGTTTGATGGAGTGCAAAGAAAATAGTTTTCGTGCCTATGGTAGGTTCGAAGCAAACCGTGCTCCTATCTTGCATCTTGTTTTCACAACACATCCAAACGAGGTTCCACTTCTCCCATGACACCTCTATGTTTAATGTAGTGCAAAGCAAATAGTTTTCGTGCCTATGGTAGGTTCGAAGCAAACCATGTTCCTATCTTGCATCTTGGTTTCACAACGCATCCATACTCATCCAAACGAGGTTCCAGTTCTCCCATGACACCTATGTGTTTCATGTAGTGCAAAGCAAATAGTTTTCGTGCCTATGGTAGGTTCGAGGCAAACCATGCTTCTATAAAGCATCTTGGTTTCGCAAGGTATGCAAACACATCCAAATGAGGTTCCACTTTTCCCAAGACACCTATGAGTTTACAGGAGTGCAAAGCAAATAGTTTTCGTACCTATGGTAGGTTCGAAGCAAACCATGTGCCTATGTTGCATCTTGGTTTCACAATGCATCTAAACTCATCCCAACAAGGATCCACTTCGCCCACGACACCTATGTGTTTCATGGAGTACAAAGCAATAGTTTTCGTGCCTATGGTAGGTTCGAAGCAAACCGTCCTCCTGTCTTCCATCTTGGTTTGACAACGCATCCAAACGAGGTTTCACTTCTCCCAGGACACCTATGAGTTTCAAAAGCAATTAGTTTTCATGCCTATGGTTAGTTTGAAGCAAACCGTGCTCCTATCTTGCATCTTGGTTTCATAATGCATCCAAACTCATCCAAACGAGGTTCCACTTTTCCCATGACACCAATGAGTTTCATGGAGTGCAAAGCAAATAGTTTTCGTACCTATGGTAGGTTCGAAGCAAACCATGCTCCTATCTTGCATCTTGGTTTCACAACGCATCCAAAGTCATCCAAACGAGGTTCCACTTCTCCCCTGACACCTCTGTGTTTCATGGAGTGCAAAGCAAATAGTTTTCGTGCCTATGTTAGGTTCGAAGCAAACCGTGCCCCTATCTTGCGTCTAGATTTCACAACGCATGCATACTCATCCAAACGATCCCATGGCACCTATGTGTTAGCAAATAGTTTTCGGGCCTATGGTAGGTTTGAAACAAACCGTACTCCTATCTTGCATCTTGGTTTCACAACGCATCCAAGTTCATCCAAACGAGGTCCACTTCTCCCATGACACCTATGTGTTTCATGGAGTGCGTAGCAAATAGTTTTCGTGCCTATGGTAGGTTCGAAGCAAACCGTGCTCCTATCTTGCATCTTGGTTTCACAATGCATCCAAATGAGGTTCCACTTCTCCCCTGACAACTCTGTGTTTGATGGGGTGCAAAGAAAATAGTTTTCGTGCCTACGGATGGTTCGAAGCAAACTGTGCTCCTATCTTGCATCTTGGTTTCACAACGCATCCAAACTCATCCAAATGAGGTTCCACTTTTCCCATGACACATATGAGTTTGATGGAGAGCAAAGCAAATAGTTTTTGTGCCAATGGTAGGTTCAAAGCAAACTGCTCCTATCTTGCATCTTGATTTGACAACGCATCCAAACTCATCCAAACGAGGTTCCACTTCTCCCATAACACCTATGTGTTAGCAAATAGTTTTCGTGCCTATGGTAGGTTCAAAGCAAACCATACTCCTATCTTGCATCTCAGTTTCAAAACACATTTAAATGAGGTTCCAGTTCTCCTATGACACCTATAACGTTCATGTAGTGCAAAGCAAATAGTTTTCGTGCCTATGGTAGGTTCGAAGCAAACCGTGCTCCTATCTTGCATCTAGGTTTCACAATGCATCCATACTCATCCAAATGAGGTTCCACTTCTCCCATGACACCTATGAGTTTCATGGAGTGCAAATCATAATGTTTTCGTGCCTATGGTAGGTTCGAAGCAAACCGTGCTCCCATCTTGCATCTCGGTTTCACAACGCATCCAAACTCATCGAAATGAGGTTCCAGTTCTCCCATGACACCTATAAGTTTAATGGAGTGCAAAGCAAATAGTTTTGGTGCCTATGGTAGGTTCGAAGAAAACCGTACTCCTATCTTGCATCTAGGTTTCACAATGCATCCATACTCATCCAAACGAGGTTCCACTTCTTACATGAGACCTATGAGGTTTGTGGAGTGCAAAGCAAATAGTTTTCATGCATATGGTTGGTTCGAAGCAAACCGTGCTTCTATCTTACATCTTGGTTTCACAGTGCATCCAAACGCATCCATACGCGGTTCCACTTTCCCGTGACACCTATGTGTTTCATGGAGTGGAAAGCAAATAGTTTTCGTGCCTATGGTAGGTTCGAAGCAAACCATGCTCCTATCTTGCATCTTGGTTTCACAACGCATCTAAACTCGTCCAAACGAGGTTCCACTTCTCCCATGACACCTATGTGTTTCATGGAGTACAAAGCAAATAGTTTTCGTGCCTATGGTAGGTTCAAAGAAACCAAACCCCTATCATGCATCTTGGTTTCACAACGCATCCAAACTCAACCAAACGAGGTTCCACTTTTCCCAGGACACCTATGAGTTTCATGGAGTGCAAAGCAAATAGTTTTCGTGCCTATGGTAGGTTCGAAGCAAACCGTGCTCCTATCTTGCATCTTGGTTTCACAACGCATCCAAACTCATCCAAACGAGGTTCCACTTCTCCCCTGGCACTTCTGTGTTTGATGGAGTGCAAAGCAAATAGTTGTCGTGCCTATGGTTGGTTCGAAGCAAACCGTGCTCCTATCTTGCATCTTGGTTTCACAACGCAGCCAAACTCATCCAAACGAGGTTCCACATTTCCCATGACACATATGAGTTTCATGGAGTGCAAAGCAAATAGTTTTCGTGCCTATGGTAGGTTCCTGGCAAACTGCTCCTATCTTGCATCTTGGTTTGACAACGCATTCAAAGTCATCCAAACGAGGTTCCACTTCTCCCACAACACCAATGTGTTAGCAAATAGTTTTCGTGCCTATGGTAGGTTCGAAGCAAACCATACTCCTATCTTGCATCTCGGTTTCACGACGCATCCAAATAAGGTTCCACTTCTCCCATGACACCTATGAGTTTCATGGAGTGCAAATCAAATAGTTTTTGTGCCTATGGTAGGTTCGAAGCAAACCGTGCTACTATCTTGCATCTCGGTTTCACAACGCATCCAAACTCATCCAAATGAGGCTCCAGTTCTCCCATGACACCTATGAGTTTAAGGGAGTGCAAAGCAAATAGTTTCCGTGCCAATGGTAGGTTCGAAGAAAACCGCACTCCTATCTTGCATCTAGGTTTCACAACGCATCCATACTCATCCAAACGAGGTTCCACTTCTTACATGACACTTATGAGTTTCATGGAGTGCAAAGAAAATAGTTTTCTTGCCTATGGATGGTTCGAAGCAAACCGTGCTTCTATCTTGCATCTTGGTTTCACAGTGCATGCAAACGCATCGAAACGAGGTTCCACTTTCGCATGACACCTACGAGTTTCATGGAGTGCAAAGCAAATAGTTTGTGTGCTTATGGTAGGTTCGAAGCAAACCATGCTTCTATATTGCATCTTGGTTTCACAACGCATCTAAACACATCCTAATGAGGTTCCAGTTTCCGATGACACCTATGAGTTTCATGGAGTGCAAAGCAAATATTTTTCGTGCCTATGGTAGGTTCGAAGCAAACCGAACCCCTATCATGCATCTTGGTTTCACAACGCTTCCAAACTCATCCAAACGATGTTCCACTTCTCCCATGACACCTATGTGTTTCATGGAGTGCAAAGCAAACAGTTTTTGCACCTATGGTAGGTTTGAAGCAAACTATGCTCCTATCTTGCATCTTGGTTTCACAGCGCATCCAAAGTAATCCAAACGAGGTTCCACTTCTCTCCTGACACTTCTGTGTTTGATGGAGTGCAATGCAAATAGTTTTCGTGCCTATGGTTGGTTCGAAGCAAACCATGCTCCTCTCTTGCATCTTGGTTTCACAACGCAGCCAAACTCATCCAAACGAGGTTCCACTTTTCCCATGACACCTATGAGTTTCATGGAGTGCAAAGCAAATAGTTTTCGTACCTATGGTAGGTTCGAAGCAAACCATGCTCCTATCTTGCATCTTGGTTTCACAACGCATCCAAAGTCATCCAAACGAGGTTCCACTTCTCCCCTGACACCTCTGTGTTTCATGGAGTGCAAAGCAAATAGTTTTCATGCCTATGTTAGCTTCGAAGCAAACCGTGCCCCTATCTTGCGTCTAGATTTCACAACGCATGCGTAGTCATCCAAACGATCCCATGGCACCTATGTGTTAGCAAATAGTTTTCGGGCCTATGGTAGGTTTGAAACAAACCGTACTCCTATCTTGCATCTTGGTTTCACAACGCATCCAAACTCATCCAAACGAGGTCCACTTCTCCCATGACACCTATGTGTTTCATGGAGTGCAAAGCAAATAGTTTTCGTGCCTATGGTAGGTTCGAAGCAAACCGTGCTCCTATCTTGCATCTTGGTTTCACAATGCATCCAAATGAGGTTCCACTTCTCCCCTGACAACTCTGTGTTTGATGGGGTGCAAAGAAAATAGTTTTCGTGCCTACGGATGGTTCGAAGCAAACTGTTCTCCTATCTTGCATCTTGGTTTCACAACGCATCCAAACTCATCCAAATGAGGTTCCACTTTTCCCATGACACATATGAGTTTGATGGAGAGCAAAGCAAAATAGTTTTTGTGCCAATGGTAGGTTCAAAGCAAACTGCTCCTATCTTGCATCTTGATTTGACAACGCATCCAAACTCATCCAAACAAGGTTCCACTTCTCCCATAACACCTATGTGTTAGCAAATAGTTTTCGTGCCTATGGTAGGCTCAAAGCAAACCATACTCCTATCTTGCATCTCAGTTTCAAAACACATTTAAATGAGGTTCCAGTTCTCCTATGACACCTATAACGTTCATGTAGTGCAAAGCAAATAGTTTTCGTGCCTATGGTAGGTTCCAAGCAAACCGTGCTCCTATCTTGCATCTAGGTTTCACAATGCATCCATACTCATCCAAACGAGGTTCCACTTCTCCCATGACACCTATGAGTTTCATGGAGTGCAAATCATAATGTTTTCGTGCCTATGGTAGGTTCGAAGCAAACCGTGCTCCCATCTTGCATCTCGGTTTCACAACGCATCCAAACTCATCGAAATGTGGTTCCAGTTCTCCCATGACACCTATAAGTTTAATGGAGTGCAAAGCAAATAGTTTTGGTGCCTATGGTAGGTTCGAAGAAAACCGTACTCCTATCTTGCATCTAGGTTTCACAATGCATCCATACTCATCCAAACGAGGTTCCACTTCTTACATGAGACCTATGAGGTTCGTGGAGTGCAAAGCAAATAGTTTTCATGCATATGGTTGGTTCGAAGCAAGCCGTGCTTCTATCTTACATCTTGGCTTCACAGTGCATCCAAACGCATCCAAACGCGGTTCCACTTTCCCGTGACACCTATGTGTTTCATGGAGTGGAAAGCAAATAGTTTTCGTGCCTATGGTAGGTTCGAAGCAAACCATGCTCCTATCTTGCATCTTGGTTTCACAACGCATCTAAACTCGTCCAAACGAGGTTCCACTTCTCCCATGACACCTATGTGTTTCATGGAGTACAAAGCAAATAGTTTTCGTGCCTATGGTAGGTTCAAAGAAACCGAGCCCCTATCATGCATCTTGGTTTCACAACGCATCCAAACTCAACCAAACGAGGTTCCACTTTTCCCAGGACACCTATGAGTTTCATGGAGTGCAAAGCAAATAGTTTTCGTGCCTATGGTAGGTTCAAAGCAAACCGTGCTCCTATCTTGCATCTTAGGTTTCACAACGCATCCAAAGTCAATCCAAACCAGGTTCCACTTCTCCCCAGACACTTCTGTGTTTGATGGAGTGCAAAGCAAATAGTTTTCGTGCCTATGGTAGGTTCGAAGCAAACCGTGCTCCTATCTTGCATCTTGGTTTCACAATGCATCCAAATGAGGTTCCACTTCTCCCCTGACAACTCTGTGTTTGATGGGGTGCAAAGAAAATAGTTTTCGTGCCTATGGATGGTTCGAAGCAAACTGTTCTCCTATCTTGCATCTTGGTTTCACAACGCATCCAAACTCATCCAAATAAGGTTCCACTTTTCCCATGACACATATGAGTTTGATGGAGAGCAAAGCAAATAGTTTTTGTGCCAATGGTAGGTTCAAAGCAAACTGCTCCTATCTTGCATCTTGATTTGACAACGCATCCAAACTCATCCAAACGAGGTTCCACTTCTCCCATAACACCTATGTGTTAGCAAATAGTTTTCGTGCCTATGGTAGGCTCAAAGCAAACCATACTCCTATCTTGCATCTCAGTTTCAAAACACATTTAAATGAGGTTCCAGTTCTCCTATGACACCTATAACGTTCATGTAGTGCAAAGCAAATAGTTTTCGTGCCTATGGTAGGTTCGAAGCAAACCGTGCTCCTATCTTGCATCTAGGTTTCACAATGCATCCATACTCATCCAAACGAGGTTCCACTTCTCCCATGACACCTATGTGTTTCATGGAGTACAAAGCAAATAGTTTTCGTGCCTATGGTAGGTTCAATGAAACCGAGCCCCTATCATGCATCTTGGTTTCACAACGCATCCAAACTCAACCAAACGAGGTTCCACTTTTCCCAGGACACCTATGAGTTTCATGGAGTGCAAACCAAATAGTTTTCGTGCCTATGGTAGGTTCAAAGCAAACCGTGCTCCTATCTTGCATCTTGGTTTCACAACGCATCCAAAGTCATCCAAACCAGGTTCCACTTCTCCCCGGACACTTCTGTGTTTGATGGAGTGCAAAGCAAATAGTTTTCGTGCCTATGGTTGGTTCGAAGCAAACCGTGCTCCTATCTTGCATCTTGGTTTCACAACGCATCCAAAGTCATCCAAACCAGGTTCCACTTCTCCCCGGACACTTCTGTGTTTGATGGAGTGCAAAGCAAATAGTTTTCGTGCCTATGGTTGGTTCGAAGCAAACCGTGCTCCTATCTTGCATCTTGGTTTCACAACGCAGCCAAACTCATCCAAACGAGGTTCCACATTTCCCATGATACATATGAGTTTCATGGAGTGCAAAGCAAATAGTTTTCGTGCCAATGGTAGGTTCCAGGCAAACTGCTCCTATCTTGCATCTTGGTTTGACAACGCATTCAAAGTCATCCAAACGAGGTTCCACTTCTCCCACAACACCTACGTGTTAGCAAATAGTTTTCGTGCCTATGGTAGGTTCGAAGCAAACCATACTCCTATCTTGCATCTCGGTTTCACAACGCATCCAAATAAGGTTCCACTTCTCCCATGACACCTATGAGTTTCGTGGAGTGCAAATCAAATAGTTTTTGTGCCTATGGTAGGTTCGAAGCAAACCGAACCCCTATCATGCATCTTGGTTTCGCAACGCATCCAAACTCATCCAAAGGATGTTCCACTTCTCCCATGACACCTATGTGTTTCATGGAGTGCAAAGCAAACAGTTTTTGCACCTATGGTAGGTTCGAAGCAAACTGTGCTCCTATCTTGCATCTTGGTTTCACAACACATCCAAACGTGGTTCCACTTCTCCCATGACACCTCTGTGTTTCATGGAGTGCAAAGACATTAGTTTTCGTGCCTATGGTAGGTTCGAAGCAAACCGTGCCCCTATCTTGCATCTTGGTTTCACAGCGCATCCAAAGTCATCCAAACGAGGTTCCACTTCTCCCCTGACACTTGTGTGTTTGATGGAGTGCAATGCAAATAGTTTTCGTGCCTATGGTTGGTTCGAAGCAATCCGTGCTCCTCTCTTGCATCTTGGTTTCACAACGCAGCCAAACTCATCCAAACGAGGTTCAACATTTCCCATGACACATATGAGTTTCCCGTAGTGCAAAGCAAATAGTTTTCGTGCCCATGGTAGGTTCAAGGCAAACTGCTCCTATCTTGCATCTTGGTTTGACAACGCATTCAAAGTCATCCAAACGTGGTTCCACTTCTCCCACAACACCTATGTGTTAGCAAATAGTTTTCGTGCCTATGGTAGGCTCGAAGCAAACCATACTCCTATCTTGCATCTCAGTTTCACAACGCATCCAAATAAGGTTCCACTTCTCCCATGACACCTATGAGTTTCGTGGAGTGCAAATCAAATAGTTTTCGTGCCTATGGTAGGTTCGAAGCAAACCGTGCTACTATCTTGCATCTCGGTTTCACAACGCATCCAAACTCATCCAAATGAGGTTCCAGTTCTCCCATGACACCTATAAGTTTAAGGGAGTGCAAACCAAATAGTTTTCGTGCCAGTGGTAGGTTCGAAGAAAACCGTACTCCTATCTTGCATCTAGGTTTCACAACGCATCCATACTCATCCAAACGAGGTTCCACTTCTTACATGACACCTATGAGTTTCATGGAGTGCAAAGAAAATAGGTTTCTTGCCTATGGAAGGTTTGAAGCAAACCGTGCTTCTATCTTGCATCTTGGTTTCACAGTGCATGCAAACGCATCCAAACGAGGTTCCACTTTCCCATGACACCTATGAGTTTCATGGAGTGCAAATCAAATAGTTATTGTGCCTATGGTAGGTTCGAAGCAAACCATGCTTCTATCTTGCATCTTGGTTTCACAACGCATCTAAACACATCCAAATGAGGTAATTCCCATGACACCTATGAGTTTCATGGAGTGCAAAGCAAATATTTTTCGTGCCTATGGTAGGTTCGAAGCAAACCGAGCGCCTATCATGCATCTTGGTTTCACAACGCATCCAAACTCATCCAAACGATGTTTCACTTCTCACATGACACCTATGTGTTTCATGGAGTGATATGCACACGTCTATGCAGCACGTGTAGCAAGTTGTTGTGGCCCGATCTTCTCGTAGGATCTACGAACTTGATAAATTGTCGTTGCGTGACCTGGTGAAGAGGCAATGCACCGCGAGGCTGTCCACGCGACGAACTACCGAGACAATCACCCTTCCACGTACCGACGAACAGCCCACGCAATCACGCCGTATAGACGTGAAGGCACAAACTGGGTGAACCGCAGTTCGGCGTTCTACAACTCCCTCAGGAATCGAAAGAACAAGTTTGCAAGCCTCTCAAGACTCACGCTGGAACAAGAATTCCAAGAGTTGGTATTCTGAAATTGCAATCACGAGTTACTGTTCACGTCATCCATTACAGGGATATATAGCACTAGTGGAGTTTCAGTTTGGTGGAAAATAATTGAGAACATGTAGTGGGAAGTTGCAGCACTACTTTTATTAATAACCAAGCCTAGTAGGACGCCTGGCTGGTTGGTATTCTCTGCATGCATGCTGGAGCGTGTGTGGACAGCAACCCAGTTGCTGGTTGCATGCATTCCTAACTCCCGAATTATTTGCTTGCACTTCAACGGCTGATATTCATGGTAGCTGAATGGCCTTTCCTCTCTCATGCACGTCCAGGTTCCTTGCATATATTTGGCGGGCAGAATCCATCATCATCCCATGCTTGTTCGTGCACTCCATCATTCCTAAGAACATTGAAACAAGTACTCAAAAGCATAGGTTCATTCAATGTAATCTGATTATTAAGCATAAGGTTAGCGTTCACCTGAGAATGAATTTCCTTCTCCAATTGTTTAGCTCTACTCCTTGTAATTGGACCAGCTATATCAAGTGTAGCTTCATTTGGAGATGAGTGAATGCTAGGAATGTCTTCATTAGCCTCCCCCTCTTGGGAAGGAGTCGTCCTCGACTCAGGCTCACCAGGAAATGGAAGCAAGTCTTTGACATTGAATGTGGTACTCACATTGGAATATTCAGGTGGCAGCTCAAGTTTGTAAGCATTATCATTTATCTGTTGGAGAACCTTGAACGGACCATCACCCCTAGGGGATAACTTACTCTTACGTTGTTGGGGAAAGCGATCCTTGCGTAGATGCAACCATACAAGATCTCCTGGCTGGAATGTAACCTTCTTCTTACCTTTGTTTGCTTGCTTTGCATATTGTGCTGATTTCCTCTCAATATTCTTTCTTGTCTCCGCATGTAACCGCTTGATAAAGTCTGATCTTTTCGTAGCATCCAAGTTAACTTGTTCCTGTAATGGTAAAGGCAAAAGATCCATGGGAGTATGCGGTTTAAACCCATAAACAATTTCAAATGGACAAGAGTTTGTTGTAGAATGGACTGCCCTGTTATAAGCAAATTCAACATGTGGAAGGCAGTCTTCCCAGAGCTTCAAATTCTTTTTCAACACAGCACGCAACATGGTTGACAAGGTACGGTTGACAACTTCTGTTTGTCCATCCGTTTGTGGATGACAAGTGGTTGAAAATAACAACTTTGTGCCAAGCTTAGCCCACAATGTCTTCCAAAAGTAGCTGAGAAATTTTGTATCCCGGTCTGAAACAATAGTCTTTGGAACTCCATGTAAACGAACGATCTCCCTGAAAAACAAATCAGCAACGTGTGAAGCATCATCGCTCTTATGACATGGGATAAAATGTGCCATTTTAGAAAAGCGATCTACAACAACAAAAATAGAATCCCTCCCCCTCTGAGACCGAGGTAAACCCCAGAACAAAGTCCATAGATATATCTTCCCAAGGTACATGTGGAATAGGTAATGGAGTATATAAACCATGGGGATTGAGGCGGGACTTAGCTTTCAAGCAAACGATGCAGCACCCAACGTGCCGCTGGACATCACGTCGCATATGTGGCCAAAAGAAATGATCAGAGAGCATGTCCAATGTCTTTTTGACACCAAAATGACCAGCCAGTCCACCTGCATGTGCTTCCTGCAAAAGAACTTGACGAATCGAACAAGCTGGAATGCATATTTTGTTAGTCCGAAACAAGAAGCCATCATGCACATAATATTTATCCCAACCTTTTCCATCAATGCAACGAGAGAAAGGTTCGTTAAAATCAGCATCAACAACATAAAGTGTTTTAATGGATTCCAAACCAAGCACTTTTGTATCTAGTTGTGTAATCAATGCACATCTTCTAGACAAGGCATCGGCAACAATGTTATCTTTACCACGCTTATGTTTGACAACATAGGGAAACGTTTCAATGAACTCAATCCATTTAGCATGTCGACGGTTCAGCTTGCCTTGGCTTTTAAGATATTTCAAAGCTTCATGATCAGAATGAATTACAAATTCTTTAGGGAACAAGTAATGTTGCCAAACTTCCAAAACGCGAACTAAGGCATAAAGCTCTTTGTCATAAACCGAGTAATTCAGATGTGGACCATTTAGCTTTTCAGAAAAGTAGGCAACAGGTTTACCTTCTTGCAGCAGTACACCTCCTATGCCAATACCACTTGCATCACATTCGATCTCAAATGTCTTACCAAAATCAGGAAGTTGTAGCAGCGGTGCTTCACAAAACTTTGTTTTCAGTGTGTGAAATGCTTGGTCTTCGTCATGGCCCCACGTGAATGGAACATCCTTCTTTGTGAGATTGTTAAGGGGTGCAGCGAGGGTGCTAAAATTTTTGACAAAACGCCTATAGAAACTTGCAAGACCATGAAAGCTTCGAACTTGGCTCACATTTACCGGTGTAGGCCAATCCTTTATTGCTTTAACCTTCTCTTCATCAACCTGAATACCATCTGCGGAAACAACAAAGCCAAGGAAAACAACACGGTCTGTGCAAAAGGTGCACTTAGCAATGTTGCCATACAATTTCTCTTCCCTCAAAACAGCAAGTACTTGACGGATATGATCAAGATGTTCATCAAATGATTTGCTATAGATCAGAATATCATCAAAATAAACAACTACAAACTTGCCAATGAAAGCTCGTAAAACATGGTTCATTAAGCGCATAAAAGTTGAAGGAGCATTTGTCAAGCCAAATGGCATCACAAGCCATTCATAGAGACCAATTTTAGTTTTAAACGCTGTTTTCCATTCATCACCAAGTTTCATGCGGATTTGATGATAGCCACTACGCAAATCAATCTTGGTGAAAATGATGGAACCACTCAATTCATCTAACATGTCATCAAGTCGTGGAATGGGATGGCGATATCGAACAGTTATAGCATTGAGAGCACGACAATCAACACACATGCGCCAAGAGCCATCTTTCTTTGGAACTAAAAGAACGGGAACAGCACATGGTGATAAGGATTCACGAACATACCCTTTGTCCAAAAGCTCTTTTACCTGTCGCTGAATTTCCTTTGTCTCTGCGGGATTGGTGCGGTAGGCTGGACGATTTGGAAGAGAAGCACCTGGTACCAAATCAATTTGATGCTCAATTCCACGGAGTGGAGGAAGTCCAGCTGGTATCTCATCGGGAAAAACATCTTCGAAGTCCTGTAAGAGATCAAGAACAACACTAGGCAGCGATGAAGGTAAATCGTTAGTTGAAAGTAGGACCTCCTTGTGCAAGAGCACAAAGAATGGGGCTGTGGTGTTTCTCACTTCTCTCATATCACTCTTGCTCACAAAGAGACACTCAGTGTGGTGTGGCTGTTTAGGATTGGCATGAGGCTTTATGTGGCTGGATGGGTTAGAACTCTCTCCCTTACTTGTGTTGGGGATCTCACTCAATTTTCTTTTGTCAGATTCCTCTCTTTTCTTGCGAGCCATATCTGAAGCATGTATCTCCTCTGGAGATAATGGAACAAGAACCACCTTCTTGTCATTGTGAATGAAAGTGTGTTTGTTAGACCGTCCAAAATGCACCGAGTCCACATCAAATTGCCAGGGCCGACCAAGCAGCAAATGGCATGCTTGCATGGGGACAATATCACAATCCACCTCTCCATGATAATCACCAATGGAAAATGACAAACGAATCATGGCTGAAACCTTAACTGTCCCAGAATTATTCAACCATTGCATATGGTATGGATGTGGATGGCGACGTGGCTGCAAACCAAGCTTCTCAACAAGCAAAGCACTAACAATATTATTGCAGCTCCCACCATCTATGATGAAACGGCACACTTGTCCTTTCACTTTGCATCTGGATTGAAACAAATTATGGCGTTGTCCTTGTTCAGCAGCAACAAATTGAGTGGAAAGAACTCGCCTCACCACCAAAGAAGGAGATGGTGTGTTCATTATAGAAGGCGTCAAATCAGGAAAATCAGCAAGCAACTCATCAAAATCATCACTAGTAATCTCGTCGAAAGATGGAGAAACAACATCTTGTAATATGTCATTGTGAGCAAAAGTTGGAATAGGTTGAATGGCTAAACAATTTAGACCTAGCTCAAATGTACCATCCTCTGCTGAATACTCACAAGTGTCAAGATTAAGATCTGCAAATACATTGTTAAACTCGTCCTCCTCTTCACTTTGTGAATCATAAGAACCATCAGCAAGTGCAATAATAGTACGACGATTGGGACATTCAGCTTGCTTATGCCCATGACCACCACACTTAAAACACTCAATCTTGCTTGTCTTGCGTTGGGTGGCTGCAGTAGAAGAAGTGGGCTGACTTGAACTCACAGCTTTACCTTTCACATCCAATTGTTTGGAAGAAGTTGGAAGAGATCTATTTGCTCCACGAGATGAGGATTTGGGTGTTGCAGCTCCTTGCTGTTGGAATTGAGGCGTGACATCCCCTTGCTGTTGGGAATGACGCCATGAAGCATTGTATTTGTAAGACGTAGCAATTTGCCTTTCAGCCCTCTTTGCAAAATGAACCAACTCGGTGAGACATGTGTAGTTTGTCATATCCACTTTATCAGCAATGGGTTTATTGAGGCCAACCAGAAACCGAGCCATTGTGGATTCCTCATCTTCAGTTATCCCTGTACGAAGTAAACACATTTCCAATTCTTGAAAATATTCATCAACAGTACGAGTACCTTGCACAAGACGTTTCAGCTTCAAATGTAGATCACGAGAGTAATATAGCAGGAACAAAACGACGTCGCATTTCTCTCTTCATGTCTTCCCAAGTTATACGAACATGCCCAACTCTCTGATATTCAGTACGGACCTGATTCCACCAAGTTATGGCATAGCCTTTAAACTCAATGGCTGCAAGCTTTGCCTTCTTTTCAGCAGAGTATTCATACAAATCAAATATTTGTTCCACCTTGGTCTCCCATTCAAAATAAGCATCAGCATTCTCCTGTCCGCTGAAAGGGGGAATAGACACTTTCACGTGTTTTAAACCATCATCATTACGACGACGATGGCGGTCACGATAACCATGATGGCCACCATGTCGATGATCATCCATGTCGGACAACATAGCATCATCACCATCATAATCTCCTCCACCTCCAATAGGAACACGCCGAGCACGACCAAAATTAGCAAAACCACGACCGCGCCCGCCACGTCCACGGCCAGCGGGACGATGCCCTACCTCAGCCTCCTCCTCAATGTCATCATCCTCATTTGGTGGCGGTTCTCTACGTGGCATGTTCAATTGGAGAGTTTGGAGCTGCTGCACCAAATCATTCATTTGTGTACGCAACTCCTGAAATTCCTCCACCGAAACAGCGGCACCATCTCCACGTCCTGCCATATTAGTAGAGGGGAAAAAATAGGACAATATATATGTGGAATCACTCCCTCACCACTTACAAAACAAGTTCTTTCTCTCCCTGAAAAGAGCAAGAACCGTGGCTGCAATCTGTAGTGGAAAAGTGATTGTAACAGCGATGACGGTGCAACAACTCACGGTGCTTTTAAGTGGAGCTTGGTGGGGTAATATGTAAGTGGAATGCACTGAAATGTAGTGATGCAAAACCGAATAATAATCCAAGAACACAAGTCTAAGTTGCTGAATATAAAGGAAAAGATGTACAAAGAAAGGAACAAGATGTAGGAAGTGGATAGATGAACACCAATTTGCACCAACCGTAACTTGTTGCTGCCCAAACCCCTTTTGGTGTGCTGAACACAATTCTCTTTTATTTCTTTTATTTCCTTTTTTTTTCTTGTTTTTTTTCAAGAACTCGTTGTTTTCAGTCCTTCTTTTGACCCATAGACATCTTTGCTTTTAACCTTTGTGACTAACGCAGCACAACTTTCAACTAAAGGGGCTCATAAGGATCACTAAGATGGATGGCACAGCACAAAAACAAGAAACTCGGTTGGGGAATATGTGGTGGGAAGAAAACAAGGGTGGGACGGGTGGGTTTATATATATATATATATATATATATAGAGTATATATATATATATATATATATATATATATATATATATATATATATATATATATATATATATATATATATATATATGCAGCAAGCAAGGACGATCAGATCAAGGGTGGGATGGTTGGGTACATGCAGCAAGCGATTTGATGATTAGAACAAAGATAACAACTAGAACGATGTGGAAAAGAAAATTCAGCAACTAGACAAATCTTAAAGGATTAAAACTCGATAAAGCAAACTACAAAATCAGTAGCACGTATGAATTTGGGCTGTAGGTTTTCTTTTTGGCTATCAGTGGACAGTTACTGTATTTAAACTCTATCCTACCAAAAACAAGAACAATCCTACTGAGGAAACGGAGGCTTTGATACCAGATGATATGCACACGTCTATGCAGCACGTGTAGCAAGTTGTTGTGGCCCGATCTTCTCGTAGGATCTACGAACTTGATAAATTGTCGTTGCGTGACCTGGTGAAGAGGCAATGCACCGCGAGGCTGTCCACGCGACGAACTACCGAGACAATCACCCTTCCACGTACCGACGAACAGCCCACGCAATCACGCCGTATAGACGTGAAGGCACAAACTGGGTGAACCGCAGTTCGGCGTTCTACAACTCCCTCAGGAATCGAAAGAACAAGTTTGCAAGCCTCTCAAGACTCACGCTGGAACAAGAATTCCAAGAGTTGGTATTCTGAAATTGCAATCACGAGTTACTGTTCATGTCATCCATTACAGGGATATATAGCACTAGTGGAGTTTCAGTTTGGTGGAAAATAATTGAGAACATGTAGTGGGAAGTTGCAGCACTACTTTTATTAATAACCAAGCCTAGTAGGACGCCTGGCTGGTTGGTATTCTCTGCATGCATGCTGGAGCGTGTGTGGACAGCAACCCAGTTGCTGGTTGCATGCATTCCTAACTCCCGAATTATTTGCTTGCACTTCAACGGCTGATATTCATGGTAGCTGAATGGCCTTTCCTCTCTCATGCACGTCCAGGTTCCTTGCATATATTTGGCGGGCAGAATCCATCATCATCCCATGCTTGTTCGTGCACTCCATCATTCCTAAGAACATTGAAACAAGTACTCAAAAGCATAGGTTCATTCAATGTAATCTGATTATTAAGCATAAGGTTAGCGTTCACCTGAGAATGAATTTCCTTCTCCAATTGTTTAGCTCTACTCCTTGTAATTGGACCAGCTATATCAAGTGTAGCTTCATTTGGAGATGAGTGAATGCTAGGAATGTCTTCATTATGGAGTGCAAAGCAAACAG
The DNA here is from genome assembly GCA_038502445.1 of Eremochloa ophiuroides. Classification (NCBI taxonomy): domain Eukaryota; kingdom Viridiplantae; phylum Streptophyta; class Magnoliopsida; order Poales; family Poaceae; genus Eremochloa; species Eremochloa ophiuroides. Next base: position 35,756,547 of record JAHLJS010000005.1, read on the forward strand.
TTTTTCCACCTACGGTAGGTTCGAAGCAAACTTTGCTCCTATCTTGCATCTTGGTTTCACAACGCATCCAAACGAGGTCCCACTTCTCCCATGACACCTCTGTGTTTCATGGAGTGCAAAGCAAATAGTTTTGGTGACTATGGTAGGTTCGAAGCAAACCGTGCTCTTATCTTGCATCTTGGTTTCACAATGCATCCAAACTCTTCCAAACGAGGTTCCACTTCTCCCATGACACCTATGTGTTTCATGCAGTGCAAAGCAAATAGTTTTCGTGCCTATGGTAGGTTCGAAGCAAACCGTGCTCCTTTCTTGCATCTTGGTTTCACAACGCATCCAAAGTCATCCAAACGAGATTCCACATCTCCCCTGACATCTCCGTGTTTCATGGAGTGCAAAGCAAACAGTTTTCCTGCCAATGGTAGGTACGAAGCAAACCGTGCTCCTAACTTGCATCTAGATTTCACAACGCATCTATACTCATCCAAACGAGGTTCCACATCTCCCGTGACACCTATGTGTTAGCAAATAGTTGTCGTGCCTATTGTAGGTTCGAAGCAAACCGTACTCCTATCTTGCATCTTGGTTTGACAACGTATCCAAACTCATCCAAACGTGCTCCATTTCTCCCATGATACCTATGTGTTTAATGGAGTGCGAAGCAAATAGATTTCGTGCCTATAGTAGGTTCGAAGCAAACCATACTCGTATCTTGCATCTTGGTTTCACAACGCTTCCAAAGTCATCCAAACGAGGTTCCACTTCTCCCATGACACCTCTATGTTTCATGGAGTGCAAAGCAAATAATTTTCATGCCAATGGTAGGTTCGAAGCAGACCGTGCTCGTATCTTGCATCTTAGTTTCACAACGCATCTAAACTCATCGAAACAAGGTTCCACTTCTCCCATGACACGTTTGTGTTTCATGGAGTGAAAAGCAAATAGTTTTCGTGCCAATGGTAGGTTCGACGCAAACCGTGCTCCTATCCTGTATCTTGGTTTCACGACGCATCTGAAGTCATCCAAACGAGGTTCCACTTCTCCCATCACACCTTTGTGTTTCATGGAGTGCAAAGCAAATAGTTTTCGTGCCTATGGTAGGTTCGAAGCAAACCGTGCTCCTATCTTGCATCTTGGTATTACAATGCATCCAAACTCATCCAAACGAGGTTCCACTTCTCCCATGACACTTCTGTGTTTCATGGAGTGCAAAGCAAATAGTTTTCGTGCCTATGGTAGGTTCGAAGCAAACCATGCTCCTATCTTGCATCTCGGTTTCACAACGCATCCAAACTCATCCAAATGAGGTTCCAGTTCTCCCAAGATACCTACAAGTATCATGGAGTGCAAAGCAAATAGATTTCGTGTCTATGGTAGGTTCGAAGCAAACTGTGCTCCTATCTTGCATCTAGGTTTCACAACGCATCCATACTCATCCAAACGAGGTTTCACTTCTCCCATGACACCTATGAGTTGCATGGAGTGCAAATCAAAAAGTTTTTGTGCCTATGGTAGGTTCGAAGCAAACCGTGCTCCTATCTTGCATCCTGGTTTCACAACGCATCAAAACACATCCAAACGAGGTTCCACATTCCCATGACAACTATGAGTTTAATCGAGTGCAAAGCAAATAGTTTTGGTGCCTATGGTATGTTCGAAGAAAACCGTACTCCTATCTTGCATCTAGGTTTCACAATGCATCCATACTCATCCAAACGAGGTTCCACTTCTTACATGAGACCTATGAGATTCCTGGAGTGCAAAGCAAATAGTTTTCATGCATATGGTTGGTTCGAAGCAAACCGTGCTTCTATCTTACATCGTGGTTTCACAGTGCATCCAAACGCATCCAAACGCGGTTCCACTTTCCCGTGACACCTATGTGTTTCATGGTGTGGAAAGCAAATAGTTTTCGTGCCTATGGTAGGTTCGAAGCAAACCATGCTCCTATCTTGCATCTTGGTTTCAGAACGCATCTAAACTCGTCCAAACGAGGTTCCACTTCTCCCATGACACCTATGTGTTTCATGGAGTGCAAAGCAAATAGTTTTCGTGCCTATGGTAGGTTCAAAGAAACCGAGCCCCTATCATGCATCTTGGTTTCACAACGGATCCAAACTCAACCAAACGGGGTTCCACTTTTCCCATGACACCTATGAGTTTCATGGTGTGCAAAGCAAATAGTTTTCGTGCCTATGGTAGGTTCGAAGCAAACCGTGCTCCTATCTTGCATCTTGGTTTCACAACGCATCCAAAGTCATCCAAACGAGGTTCCACTTCTCCCCTGACACTTCTGTGTTTGATGGAGTGCAAAGCAAATAGTTTTCGTGCCTATGGTTGGTTCGAAGCAAACCGTGCTCCTATCTTGCATCTTGGTTTCACAACGCAGCCAAACTCATCCAAACGAGGTTCCACATTTCCCATGACACATATGAGTTTCATGGAGTGCAAAGCAAATAGTTTTCGTGCCTATGGTAGGTTCAAGGCAAACTGCTCCTATCTTGCATCTTGGTTTGACAACGCATTCAAAGTCATCCAAACGAGGTTCTACTTCTCCCACAACACCTATGTGTTAGCAAATAGTTTTCGTGCCTATGGTAGGTTCGAAGCAAACCGTACTCTTTGATATGAACCCGCTAGGGTTCGTGGTCGATCTTTCGATGAGAGGCGTGAGATAACTCGATTGGTGGATGGAGATGACGTTCACGACCCGACTACAGCCTTCCAAGACCGCGCCTTAGCGACCGATACACCAACTCCAGCGGTTGCACGCGATCTTGCGGAGCACGACCAACCAAACCACTAGGGTTATTCCTGCAAGCAATCGAAGAACCAGCAAGAACAAGAAGAACAAGCACTCAATTGCAAATATGAGATGAAAGTTCAGATCTTATACACATGAAGGTGGGGTTCTGAATCGAGTAGAACGGATGGTCTAGTCGACACACGCGTCTACAAGGAAGTAGCAGCGGCTAAACTTACATAAAAAACAAAACCCAATCTGTTTGTGGCGGCTCTAGAGGCATATATGTAGATGGAAGGACGACCAAGGAGGTGCTGGGGTCGTCCTCCAACCCTAGGACGTGTCCCTAATGGACCGAACTTGATACATGGGCCAATAGCCCAAAATTAGGCGACGCAGCACCATAAGCAGAGAAGGTCCTGACGTTAAAACGATGACTACAAACGTATCTGATAAGATATGGGAACAAACATAGATCCATTGGAAAGTAGACTTGATAAGCTTTCCAAAGAGTCCGAGAACGTTCCAATCGGACTCCGTATGAAGTCGTAGTGACCGTCTCAAGTTGGGACTCTGCTGCAGTCCGAATTCCACACCAAAACGTGTTGGACTTGGACTCTTTCCTTCCTTGGGCTATAAGTGACGTGGTGGCCTGGTGGAGGACGTTTGGAATACTTAGATTTGGTCCCCAATCAACTTCATTGACCTTCCGTGCTTCCGTTATGCAATCAAACCTTCCCTTGATCCATGTAAGTAATTCTGCAAATGAAAATACACACACTTTATGGTGCAGCACCAATTCATCAAATGTATCAATAATAAGACTCATATAGAATAGTTTCACCTTTGGTTTAGAATTGGTTAACATGGTCATATCCAAGCCTATGATGTCCTCATCATTCTCCCCTTCTTGACAGCAAACCGTCCTCGGTTTGACCAATGTTGGAGCACATGTTCTAGGTAATAGCCAACTTGGCTCCCCTTCTTGAGAGTGATCATTGAGTGATGGCAGCATCAAATGTGTTAGTTTGCTTCCTCTCCTCCGATGTGGTGGGTGCTGGATAATCATTCTTTTCCACTTTAGCTGCGGGTGTAGTTGCTCAAATTGCTCCATGCACTCAATGGTTTTATTCCCATCCTCCTGCAAAATGTTATGGACAACGAGGGGAAAAACAGGACGCTCTATCTCTAGCTGTGGTGATGAAATTAGAGAAGTATCACACAATTCTTCTTGGTCACAAGGTACAACAAGCAAATCAGGTTGTGACAAAGGCAAATCAGCACTGAGTTTCACTATTTGTTGCTCCTTTTTAACATGTACAGTGGACAATTGCTGGTTACAATGTGTCACATCATTCTTGCAAGTATTCATAGATAAAAGAATCTGATTTTCAACTTTACAAGCAAGACAAAATAAGCAAGATATATGGTTATATGTTTCACCAGTGAGCAAGCATTGAATTTCAGAACTGAGCCCTTGCATGAACCTACTCATTACATCTTCCATAGATTCATCCAAGCCACTAAACATGACACAAATTTTAAAATCATGGTAGTATTGTTTCACGCTTCTACTACCCTGTTTCAGTTTCTCCAGTTTAGCAAGCAAGTGGTCCACATAATATGATGAGGACATCATAGGCTGAGGACATCATAGGCTTGGATATGACCATGTTAACCAATTCTAAACCAAAGGTGAAACTATTCTATATGAGTCTTATTATTGATACATTTGATGAATTGGTGCTGCACCATAAAGTGTGTGTATTTTCATTTGCAGAATTACTTACATGGATCAAGGGAAGGTTTGATTGCATAACGGAAGCACGGAAGGTCAATGAAATTGATTGGGGACCAAATTTAAGTATTCCAAACGTCCTCCACCAGGCCACCACGTCACTTATAGCCCAAGGAAGGAAAGAGTCCAAGTCCAACACGTTTTGGTGTGGAATTCGGACTGCAGCAGAGTCCCAACTTGAGACGGTCACCACGACTTCATACGGAGTCCGATTGGAACGTTCTAGGACTCTTTGGAAAGCATATTAAGTCTACTTTCCAATGGATCTATGTTTGTTCCCATATCTTATCAGATACGTTTGTAGTCGTCGTTTTAACGTCAGGACCTACTATGCTTATGGTGCTGCGTCGCCTAATTTTGGGCTATTGGCCCATGTATCAAGTTCGGTCCATTAGGGACATGTCCTAGGGTTGGAGGACGACCCCAGCACCTCCTTGGTCGTCCTTCCATCTACATATATGCCTCTAGAGCCGCCACAAACAGATTGGGTTTTGTTTTTGATGTAAGTTTAGCCGCTGCTACTTCCTTGTAGACGCGTGTGTCGACTAGACCATCCGTTCTACTCGATTCAGAACCCCACCTTCATGTGTATCAGATCTGAACTTTCATCTCATATTTGCAATTGAGTGCTTGTTCTTCTTGTTCTTGCTGGTTCTTCGATTGCTTGCAGGAATAACCCTAGTGGTTTGGTTGGTCGTGCTCCGCAAGATCGCGTGCAACCGCTGGAGTTGGTGTATCGGTCGCTAAGGCGCGGTCTTGGAAGGCTGTAGTCGGGCCGTGAACGTCATCTCCTTCCACCAATCGAGTTATCTCACGCCTCTCATCGAAAGATCGACCACGAACCCTAGCGGGTTCATATTAATTGGTATTCAGAGCAAGGTTTGATCGGTGAGAGATTTTAGTTTATATTATTTTCCTATAGTCCAGAAAAGCCAACAAAATAGTAGATTCAATTTTCCATAATCCCATAGACCTTTTGTGCCTTTTACTAGTACTACTTAGTTCAGGCTTGTTGAGTTTGGATTACATCGGTTGAGTCGAGTTGCTGGTCTTAGGGTTACTCTTTTAGAGTTTCGAGTTCTTGCCACATTTTGGTCATTGTCAATCATATACATCTTTGCTGCCATCACCACCATAAACATCTCCACTACATCATATTCATCTCCATTGCAATAGTTTCCATCATATGCATCTTTACTGCCGCATACCCATCCCTGCTATTTTATTTTAACACCGGCAAAATCTGATTTGGGCACACAAAGAAAAATCTACATTGCTACTTCTATTCTTGTTACTCCCAGAAAAGAAAGAGAAACACATTGTAAGTTGCTTTTCTGAAATCTGATTTGCAAAGATTCTGATTTGTTCTGGTTGTGCAAAGTAAAAGAACGAAAAAAATAGAAAGAAAGAGAAAGAGAAAAGAAAGAAAAGAAAAGAGAAGGAAAAGAAGGGGGAGTGAATTTCTTGCTATTCTTGTGCCTTGTTTCCTATTGTACCGTGGCTTCGTTTGTGTCCAGGCTCGCGTCTCTAGCACGGTCTAGCCTAGGACCAGCACGGTACCACCGTTGAACGATTTCTCAGCTTGCTTTTGTGATTAATGTGGTGCTAGTACTTCCTTGTGTATTAATTTCAGCCCTCCTACAACTCCACATATCCGATTACAGCTTGATAGGTGTTCTTGCTGCAGCACCGATACGCTTTTTCCAGGGTTCCCGACTTGTTGGTTGCTGCCACCTCCTGTTTGGCTTGGTAAGAACTTGTAAGAGCTTGTTTGAATAAGTTGAAAGTGAGAGATATGATCACCACATCCTTGTAGTTGATAGGAGCATACATGTTATTGCGTTTGTTTCTTGTTTTCTACTAATCATGGCAGGTAATGCAGAGTATCATGAGTTCATGGCATTACACCCTCATATTCTGGATGTCATTCAACACTTGCCTTCATTTGCTGGTAAATTTGATCCTCATGCATACATTAATTGGGAGCTGAAGGTAGATAAGAAATTTGATGAGTATGATTTGTCTGAGAAGCAAATGGTTTTTGCTGCATCTAATGCTTTAACTAAGGATGCTTTGCATGAATGGAAACATCTTTGTAGGAATAACATTGTTCCGCAAACATGGAAAGAATTCAAAATGCATTTTAGAGGTGTATATATTCCTGCATATTATGTGGACCACTTGCTTGCTAAACTGGAGAAACTGAAACAGGGTAGTAGAACCGTGAAACAATACTACCATGATTTTAAAATTTGTGTCATGTTTAGTGGCTTGGATGAATCTATGGAAGATGTAATGAGTAGGTTCATGCAAGGGCTCAGTTCTGAAATTCAATGCTTGCTCACTGGTGAAACATATAACCATATATCTTGCTTATTTTGTCTTGCTTGTAAAGTTGAAAATCAGATTCTTTTATCTATGAATACTTGCAAGAATGATGTGACACATTGTAACCAGCAATTGTCCACTGTACATGTTAAAAAGGAGCAACAAATAGTGAAACTCAGTGCTCATTTGCCTTTGTCACAACCTGATTTGCTTGTTGTACCTTGTGACCAAGAAGAATTGTGTGATACTTCTCTAATTTCATCACCACAGCTAGAGATAGAGCGTCCTGTTTTTCCCCTCGTTGTCCATAACATTTTGCAGGAGGATGGGAATAAAACCATTGAGTGCATGGAGCAATTTGAGCAACTACACCCGCAGCTAAAGTGGAAAAGAATGATTATCCAGCACCCACCACATCGGAGGAGAGGAAGCAAACTAACACATTTGATGCTGCCATCACTCAATGATCACTCTCAAGAAGGGGAGCCAAGTTGGCTATTACCTAGAACATGTGCTCCAACATTGGTCAAACCGAGGACGGTTTGCTGTCAAGAAGGGGAGAATGATGAGGACATCATAGGCTTGGATATGACCATGTTAACCAATTCTAAACCAAAGGTGAAACCATTCTATATGAGTCTTATTATTGATACATTTGATGAATTGGTGCTGCACCATAAAGTGTGTGTATTTTCATTTGCAGAATTACTTACATGGATCAAGGGAAGGTTTGATTGCATAACGGAAGCACGGAAGGTCAATGAAATTGATTGGGGACCAAATTTAAGTATTCCAAACGTCCTCCACCAGGCCACCACGTCACTTATAGCCCAAGGAAGGAAAGAGTCCAAGTCCAACACGTTTTGGTGTGGAATTCGGACTGCAGCAGAGTCCCAACTTGAGACGGTCACCACGACTTCATACGGAGTCCGATTGGAACGTTCTAGGACTCTTTGGAAAGCATATTAAGTCTACTTTCCAATGGATCTATGTTTGTTCCCATATCTTATCAGATACGTTTGTAGTCGTCGTTTTAACGTCAGGACCTACTATGCTTATGGTGCTGCGTCGCCTAATTTTGGGCTATTGGCCCATGTATCAAGTTCGGTCCATTAGGGACATGTCCTAGGGTTGGAGGACGACCCCAGCACCTCCTTGGTCGTCCTTCCATCTACATATATGCCTCTAGAGCCGCCACAAACAGATTGGGTTTTGTTTTTGATGTAAGTTTAGCCGCTGCTACTTCCTTGTAGACGCGTGTGTCGACTAGACCATCCGTTCTACTCGATTCAGAACCCCACCTTCATGTGTATCAGATCTGAACTTTCATCTCATATTTGCAATTGAGTGCTTGTTCTTCTTGTTCTTGCTGGTTCTTCGATTGCTTGCAGGAATAACCCTAGTGGTTTGGTTGGTCGTGCTCCGCAAGATCGCGTGCAACCGCTGGAGTTGGTGTATCGGTCGCTAAGGCGCGGTCTTGGAAGGCTGTAGTCGGGCCGTGAACGTCATCTCCTTCCACCAATCGAGTTATCTCACGCCTCTCATCGAAAGATCGACCACGAACCCTAGCGGGTTCATATTATAATATGCAGGAATATATACACCTCTAAAATGCATTTTGAATTCTTTCCATGTTTGCGGAACAATGTTATTCCTACAAAGATGTTTCCATTCATGCAAAGCATCCTTAGTTAAAGCATTAGATGCAGCAAAAACCATTTGCTTCTCAGACAAATCATACTCATCAAATTTCTTATCTACCTTCAGCTCCCAATTAATGTATGCATGAGGATCAAATTTACCAGCAAATGAAGGCAAGTGTTGAATGACATCCAGAATATGAGGGTGTAATGCCATGAACTCATGATGCTCTGCATTACCTGCCATGATTAGTAGAAAACAAGAAACAAACGCAATAACATGTATGCTCCTATCAACTACAAGGATGTGGTGATCATATCTCTCACTTTCAACTTATTCAAACAAGCTCTTACAAGTTCTTACCAAGCCAAACAGGAGGTGGCAGCAACCAACAAGTCGGGAACCCGGGAAAAAGCGTATCGGTGCTGCAGCAAGAACACCTATCAAGCTGTAATCGGATATGTGGAGTTGTAGGAGGGCTGAAATTAATACACAAGGAAGTACTAGCACCACATTAATCACAAAAGCAAGCTGAGAAATCGTTCAACGGTGGTACCGTGCTGGTCCTAGGCTAGACCGTGCTAGAGACGCGAGCCAGGACACAAACGAAGCCACGGTACAATAGGAAACAAGGCACAAGAATAGCAAGAAATTCACTCCCCCTTCTTTTCCTTCTCTTTTCTTTTCTTTCTTTTCTCTTTCTCTTTCTTTCTATTTTTTTCGTTCTTTTACTTTGCACAACCAGAACAAATCAGAATCTTTGCAAATCAGATTTCAGAAAAGCAACTTACAATGTGTTTCTCTTTCTTTTCTGGGAGTAACAAGAATAGAAGTAGCAATGTAGATTTTTCTTTGTGTGCCCAAATCAGATTTTGCCGGTGTTAAAATAAAATAGCAGGGATGGGTATGCGGCAGTAAAGATGCATATGATGGAAATTATTGCAATGGAGATGAATATGATGTAGTGGAGATGTTTATGGTGGTGATGGCAGCAAAGATGTATATGATTGACAATGACCAAAATGTGGCAAGAACTCGAAACTCTGAAAGACTAACCCTAAGACCAGCAACTCGACTCAACCGATGTAATCCAAACTCAACAAGCCTGAACTAAGTAGTACTAGTAAAAGGCACAAAAGGTCTATGGGATTATGGAAAATTGAATCTACTATTTTGTTGGCTTTTTCTGGACTATAGGAAAATAATATAAACTGAAATCTCTCACTGATCAAACCTTGCTCTGAATACCAATTGATATGAACCCGCTAGGGTTCGTGGTCGATCTTTCGATGAGAGGCGTGAGATAACTCGATTGGTGGATGGAGATGACGTTCACGACCCGACTACAGCCTTCCAAGACCGCGCCTTAGCGACCGATACACCAACTCCAGCGGTTGCACGCGATCTTGCGGAGCACGACCAACCAAACCACTAGGGTTATTCCTGCAAGCAATCGAAGAACCAGCAAGAACAAGAAGAACAAGCACTCAATTGCAAATATGAGATGAAAGTTCAGATCTGATACACATGAAGGTGGGGTTCTGAATCGAGTAGAACGGATGGTCTAGTCGACACACGCGTCTACAAGGAAGTAGCAGCGGCTAAACTTACAGCAAAAACAAAACCCAATCTGTTTGTGGCGGCTCTAGAGGCATATATGTAGATGGAAGCACGACCAAGGAGGTGCTGGGGTCGTCCTCCAACCCTAGGACGTGTCCCTAATGGACCGAACTTGATACATGGGCCAATAGCCCAAAATTAGGCGACGCAGCACCATAAGCAGAGAAGGTCCTGACGTTAAAACGATGACTACAAACGTATCTGATAAGATATGGGAACAAACATAGATCCATTGGAAAGTAGACTTGATAAGCTTTCCAAAGAGTCCGAGAACGTTCCAATCGGACTCCGTATGAAGTCGTAGTGACCGTCTCAAGTTGGGACTCTGCTGCAGTCCGAATTCCACACCAAAACGTGTTGGACTTGGACTCTTTCCTTCCTTGGGCTATAAGTGACGTGGTGGCCTGGTGGAGGACGTTTGGAATACTTAGATTTGGTCCCCAATCAACTTCATTGACCTTCCGTGCTTCCGTTATGCAATCAAACCTTCCCTTGATCCATGTAAGTAATTCTGCAAATGAAAATACACACACTTTATGGTGCAGCACCAATTCATCAAATGTATCAATAATAAGACTCATATAGAATAGTTTCACCTTTGGTTTAGAATTGGTTAACATGGTCATATCCAAGCCTATGATGTCCTCATCACTCTTATCTTGCATCTCGGTTTCACAACGCATCCAAACTCATCCAAACGTGGTCCATTTCTCCCATGACACCTATGTGTTTCATGGAGTGCAGAGCAAATAGATTTCGTGCCTATGGTAGGTTCGAAGCAAACCATACTCCTATCTTGCATCTTGGTTTCACAACGCATCCAAAGTCATCCAAACGAGGTTCCACTTCTCCCATGACACCTCTATGTTTCATGGAGTGCAAAGCAAATAATTTTCATGCCAATGGTAGGTTCGAAGCAAACCGTGCTCGTATCTTGCATCTTGGTTTCACAACGCATCTAAACTCATCCAAACAAGGTTCCATTTCTCCCATGACACGTTTGTGTTTCATGGAGTGAAAAGCAAATAGTTTTTGTGCCAATGGTAGGTTTGATGCAAACCGTGCTCCTATCTTGCATCTTGGTTTCACGACACCTCTGAAGTCATCAAAACGAGGTTCCACTTCTCCCATGACACCTTTGTGTTTAATGGAGTGCAAAGCAAATAGTTTTCGCGCCTATGGTAGGTTCGAAGCAAGCCGTGCTCCTATCTTGCATCTCGGTTTCACGACGCCTCTGAAGTCATCCAAACGAGGTTCCACTTCTCCCATGACACCTCTGTGTTTCATGGAGTGCAAAGCAAATAGTTTTCGTGCCTATGGTAGGTTCGAAGCAAACCGTGCTCCTGTCTTGCATCTTGGTTTCACAATGCATCCAAACTCATCCAAATGAGGTTCCACTTTTCCCAAGACACCTATGAGTTTCTTGGAGTGCAATGCAAATAGTTTTCGTGCCTATGGTAGGTTCGAAGCAAACTGCTCCTATCTTGCATCTTGGTTTGACAACGCATCCAAACTCATCCAAACGAGGTTCCAGTTCTCCCATAACACCTATGTGTTTGTGTTGACACCTGTTATCATCCTAATTTTATTATGAATTATCCCTGTATTAAACATGAATATCCAGTAGAATAGGGTTATTACTGACAGATTCCACGAGTTTTGGTGAATTGTCTATTTCCCAGGGGATTTTCCAGAAAAGCTTAAAAGAAGGATTAAAGAGCATATTTACCACGAAGCTTAACCGCCAAGCAAACATCATCACGAGAACAGTAGAAGCATCTGGAACACACCCGAAGCACCGATGCCCGAAACCCGACAAGGTGGGGCCGGCCGGCGCCAGGGTGGGGCCGGCCGGCGCCCCCTAGGGTTTCCCCCGCGCCGCTTTCTGGAGTCTTCTACCTCCACCTATTAAAAGTCATCTGGGCCCTTGTTTCAAGTCGGTTTGATCCTACGGCATACGTGCATCCCACCAGGCTATAAATAGAGAGGCATACCCCCCTAGAGGAGAGCCAGATCAAGAGATGAAGACCCTGAAGCATTCGTTAGATATCCACTAGATCTAGGCTAGCAGTCAAGAGAGAGATTAGAGAGATAGAGTAGATGAGTAGAGATTCTGAGGTACTTTTGTATTCAACATCCTGATTCAAGTAAGCATTTGTTCTTATTCATTCTTAAGTTTACAACTCTATTTGAGTGCTTTGATCTTGGTAGCTCCTTGGTTGAAGTAGTAGTTTGTAGTGTAGACGTGGTGTCTGGGCTATAATTACTTGTGAATGTCCCCTGATTGGCCGGATAGTGGTAGATCGTGTAGGTGACAGCTGCGTTGAGTCCTCTGTAGTCCACTTCCCGTTGATAGGATTGATAGGTGTATAAGTGTCTGGTAGGAGGGAACTCTGATTTCGCCACTTATTCATGTCACTGCCCGATTAGAGCGATATTATTCAAAGTTTACCTGTTGTCGGATCTAGATAATCATTTGTTATCTCCTCATTCTTGATATTCTCTGGATTGATTGTGTTATCACCTACTGTTCCTTTGGGTTCGATATTAAAACCGGGATTGTCTGGTGAAGTGCTACATCGGTTGTTTTTATCTGTGCGCTTGCGGATACCTTGATAATAATAATCTTTAATAGAGTGCAGTTAATTTATACCAACAAGCATTTCTGGCGCCGTTGCCGGGGAACGGTTTGCTGATTTTGGCTTAGTCTATCTTAATCTTGTATTATACTTTTATCTTTTATCTTTTACCCTTTTAAAGTATGGAACCCACGTCCCAACCTTTATATCAATATGGAGCACCATCGGGATCGTATCTCCAGCCAAAAGAATCATCTTTATCTATCACATCATCTGGCTATGAGTTACGCCCGGGATTAATTAAGTTAGTTCAGGATCACATTTTTTCTGGTAGTTCTAGCGAAAACCCTTATTCCCATTTAGCCGATTTTGAGCAGACATGTTCATGTTTGCACATTAAGGGCATGGCAGATGAAACTTTAAGATGGAAATTCTTTCCGTTTTCATTAACGGGAAAAGCAAAGAAATGGTATAATCGCCATGTTGGGAGTAGCCAAGGAGATTGGGAAGTATTGCGTGTTAATTTTTGTCTTAAATTTTTCCCTATCGAAAAGGTCGTTAAACTTTGTTTTGAAATTATTGGATTTAAACAATTAGATAACGAATCATTAGGCAAGGCTTGGGAACGCTTTGATGGATTTATAAATTCTGGACCTAATCTTGCTTTGCCAGAACCTATGCTTTTGCAACATTTCTTTTTCGGCCTTGATGATAAAAATAAAGAATACCTTAATTTGGCCGCAGGAGGAGCATTTATGCATATTACTTCTTCACATGCTAAAACTATACGTACTAATATCTTAATTGATCTTCCTGAAGAAAAAGAAAAGTTGTTAGAAGATGAATTTTTGTCATTTGATTCTAAACTTTTGTCTGATTCATCTCAACTTTTACCTGAACTATCTAATGAGAAGGAGATAATTCCTATTTCTGATTTTATGCTTGAATTTGAGGATGAACTTTTTGATGATTATGGAAACACCTCACGCTATCATAAAATTATAAAACCACAAGAGTCTATGAATTTTAAAAGTTTTAATATTTCATACCCTGCTGATTTAAAATTCCATAGAGAGATAACTAAAGAATTAATTTTTGTTATGAGTAATGAGTGGTTGATAGAATCTGAGCTTTCAAATGGTATAATTCGTTTAAATTCTCCTGCCATTACTATTAAATGTCAAATTGATGCATATCCTTTTGATGCCTTTTATAATCCAATAGTAGGTGTCAATATTATGTCTCTTACATTTGCTGAAAAATTCTTGAAACATATGCCATTAATTCATACAAATAAATTATTGAAAAATCGTTCAGGACATATTATTCCTAGTTCACGTGTTTTATGTTCTCTTCCTATTGTGATTAACGAATTCCGAATTTTGCTGAATTTCTATATCTTTGATGTTCGGGATTTTGATGTAATGATTGGGTTACCAATAAGAAAACTTTTGCGAGAAGGTTGTGCGGGAAATTTAGAAATTAAACTTGGGAAGGGATTTAATCTCTCAGTGCCTATAACTCATGCATTAAAAGCCAAGGCAGAGCCACCTCCTGAGTTAGATCCGATAGAAGAAGTTAAGGCTGTGTCATTTGAGGAATTTATTGAACCTAATTTAGAGGATGATACTCAGTTCTTCATTAATGACGAGGAAGCGGATCCGATTGATCCTGAACCTCTGGATGAATTACTAGAGCCACCTAAGCCTTCTATTGAGCTTAAGCAACTACCTTCTGGTCTTAGGTATGTTTTTCTGAATAATGATCAAAATTCTCCCGTGATTATTAGTGATAAACTTTTTGATGAAGAGTCTTTTAGATTAATAACTATCTTAGAAAACCATCGTGCTGCTTTTGGTTATTCACTCCAAGACCTTAAGGGGATTAGTCCTGTTTTATGCACCCATCGTATTCCAACCAACCCAGGGATTGCACCTTCTAGAGAGCCCCAACGTAGGCTTCAAAATGCGATGAGGAAAGTTGTTAAGAAAGAGGTCTTGAAACTTTTGCATGCTGGGATTTTTTATCATGTTCCGCATAGTGAGTGGGTAAGCCCTATTCAAGTTGTACCTAAAAGGGTGGTATGACCGTAGTTAAAAATGATAAAAATGAATTGATACCCCAGAGAACTGTTACAGGATGGCGAATATGTATAGATTATAGAAAACTCAATAAAGCAACCAAGAAAGATCATTTTCCGCTGCCTTTCATTGATGAGATGTTAGAGCGTTTGGCAAATAATTCTTTCTTTTGTTTCCTTGATGGTTATTTTGGATATCACCAAATACCTCTATCCACCCTGATGATGAAAGCAAAACCACTTTTACATGTTTTTATTGAACTTATGCTTATCGTAGAATGTCTTTTGGATTATGTAATGCACCTACTTCTTTTCAAAGATGTATGATGTCTATATTTTCTGAAATGATAGAAGAAATCATGGAAGTTTTTATGGATGTTTTTTCAGTGTATGCAAAAACTTTTGATGATTGTTTAGAAAATCTAGATAAGGTTTTGCAGAGATGTGAAGAAAAGCACATAGTCCTTAATTGGGAAAAATGTCATTTTTTGGTTAGAGAGGGAATAGTGCTAGGACATTTAATGTCTGAAAGAGGTATAGAGGTAGACAAGGCAAAAATTGAAGTAATTGAACAACAACCTCCACCTGTTAATATAAAAGGATTCCGAAGTTTTCTTGGTCATTGTGGTTTTTATCGCAGATTTATAAAAGATTTTTCACATATTGCTAGACCACTGACTAACTTGCTAGTTAAGGATGTTCGTTTTGAATTTGATGATTCATGCTTAAAATCTTTTAATATTCTTAAAGAAGCACTTACATCAGCACCAATCATTCAACCCTCTGATTGGTCTTTACCTTTTGAAATTATGTGTGATGCTAGTGATTATGCTGTAGGAGCAGTATTAAGACAAACAAAAGATAAGAAGCATCATGCAATTGCTTATGGTAGTAAAACTATGACAAGAGCACAATTAAATTATGCAACAACTGAAAAAGAACTCCTGGCTGTTGTTTTTGCTATTGATAAATTTAGATCTTACTTAGTAGGAGCAAAAGTAATTGTTTATTCAGACCATGCTGCTTTAAAATATTTGTTCAATAAGAAAGATTCTAAACCTCGTTTGATAAGATGGATTTTGTTAATCCTAGAATTTGACATAGAAATTAAAGATAGAAGAGGAAGAGAAAATCCAATTGCTGATCACTTGTCTAGAATACACTCTGAGAAACCTCAGGAATTACCTATTAATGACTCATTGAGAGATGACATGTTGTTTAAAGCGACCAAGTGAAAGGTCCTAAATGGCTAGAGGGGGGGTGAATAGCCTATAAAAAATCTACAAACAACACTTCACAAGCCGATTAGTAACAATAGCAAGCTTTGCAAAGCACTAGCTCTAAACTACACTATGCAAGCCAACTAGACAAGTATACTACACTATGATCTCTAGTTCACACTCAAAGACTATGTTACTACTTTACACCACTCTTAAGTGAGCAACTAACTAACAAGCTACACAAAAGAGAAATACACAAATGTAAAGAGTAAAGGTGATTTCAATACCGCCGGTGAAGAGTTGATATGAAGTCCAATATAATCAATCAATCACATATAAGGGAAATCCTCGGTAGAGAGATGACACAAGATTTTTTACCGAGGTTCACTTGCTTGCCGGCAAGCTAGTCCTCGTTGTAGCGATACACCCACTTGGAGGTTCACGCGCTAATTGGCATCACACGCCAAACCCTTCTCAAGGGTGCCGCACAACCAACACAAGATGGGGATCCACCAAGCTACGAGCAATCCACTAAAGATGCCTTTCGCGATCTCCCGCGGGGATAGGCTCAAGAACCCCTCACAACTTCACCGATCGGAGGCGGAGACAATCACCAACTCCCCTCAACGATCCTCGCAGCTCCAAGCCGTCTAGGAGTCGGCAAACTCCAAGAGTAACAAGAGAAACCGCTGCGAATCACCACTACCAAGTGCCTCTAGATGATGTCTATCAATGCAATGCACTTGATGCTCTCCAAACTCACCAAATGATGATCACAATCAAGTAGGATGAGTGAGAGTGGAGTGGGAAGGCTCACAAGTATGCTATGATGTTTAGGAGTGCCAAGAGCTGCCCCCCAAACCGGCCAAGTGACTATTTATAAGCCACACACAAAGAACTAGCCGTTTAGAGTTCACTGCGTACCGTCGGACTGTCCGACGGCCAGAGCGTCGGACTAATCCGCACGGTCCGACGCCTCGGATGAACGCCACGTGTCACTAGCCGTTTGAAGTCGAACGTTGGATCACAACGGCTATTTCCTCGCGCCAAAATGACCGTCGGACGGACGAACGTCGGACTAAATCAACCGGTCCGACGCCCTCAGCCGACCACCGTCGGACTCAGTCAGACGGAGCCGTCGGACTAACGAACGCGGCCGTCCGACGTTTCCAGAGAGCTCCCCGAGCCCTGAAAACCGTCGGACGATGGTCCGACGCTCACCGTCGGACTAACGCCGAGAGTCCGACGCTCTCAGAACTCGCCACGTGTCGACCTGCTGCGGCGCTGTACCGTCGGACCCTGAGGACAATGGTCCGACGCTCCGAAATCAAGCGTCCGACGCTTGCTGAAGGGGTTAGCCGTCGGACCGAAGACAATGGTCCGACGCTCAGTCAAGTTAGAGTCCGACGCCACTTTTTCTATTGTAACGTTTCCGAAATTCGCCGAATCCTGCCTCGCAAGCTCGGCAGGAGGAAGAGAGGACCAAACCCTCTCTAACCCTCGAACTTCACCCCGTTTCTTAAGTCACTAACACTCCAAAGTGTCTCTCACTTCGGTGCACGTGTGTTAGCCTTTTTCAAAGAGTTTTCTACGGGTCAAGTTAGTATCACTAGCATCTATATGCATATGCAATGATCATGAACACCTAGTGGCACTTGATAACCGTATTTCATCAACGATTTCGCCCCTCTTGATAGTACGGCTATCTATCCTAAATGTGATCACTCCCTCTATGGAGTCTTGATCACCAAAACCAAAAGAGCTCCTATTGGTTATACCTTTGCCTTGAGCTCCCGGTTTCTTATCAACTTCCTTCTCATCTCTTGATGGACCTTGTGGACACCTATGATGATGGACTTATACCATTTGCATGGATGCCGTCAATAGGGCTTTCTCCTTTGTTGATGGACTTACACCACTTTCATGGACGCCGTCATTGCCCTTCACTTGTGACCTCCACCGACCCGGTCCTTTGCTCCATCTTGCCATTTGCTAATCAATTCTCATGAAACACTTAGAGCAATCGTTAGCAAACTAGGTTTCATCAATTACCCAAAACCAAACATGGGCTTTCAATCTCCCCCTTTTTGGTAATTGATGACAACCTTCACAAAGATATGAAATGAAAACCAAGTTTGCACTTTGGTAGTATTAGCTCCCCCTACATATGTGATTCCTTGTGTTTGGTTCAATTTTTCACATATGCATGAATTTGAAAGTTTGGGTGAGCTACTACTATCAAATGATGCTAAGGTATATAGAATGGACCTTTGAAGCGTGATACCATCGGAGTTGCGGAAATATACCATCCTTAGCACCATTGTTTACTAGTCATGCATCACAAACTCAAAATACCTCGTGAGATCAACATTTAAGTAAAAGAGATACTTTGTATGACATATAAGTCCTATGCATGCTAGTTTGTCAAATCACCATTCAAATCCTATTTCTAAGCATTTCATCAATTCAAACAAGTATAGGAATTGAAGTTTTGACAATGCAACATTTCATATGTTAATGCATACACAAATGCAACAACTTATTCATGAGCTTGCTCCCCCTACATGTGTGCTTTCAAATTTTTAATTGACCCCTTTCCTTTCTTATCTTTGTGACTTTCTTCTCCCCCTTTGTCAACAATCACCAAAAATGGTGCAAATTATGGGAATATCAAGTCAATAAATGGGGTTTAGTTCATTTTCACATTGGTTCAATCTAGATTACTTGCCTAGAATATGTAACTAAGTTTGATCCAAGGACAAGCTTCTTCACACCTTACTTGTAGGGTTATCTTGACCATGTTAAGTTACACATCATGAGCTCATGTTCTAGATTCAACACTAGGTTTGCAAGCCCATCAATATGTTATATGCTACCACTTGATCATACAAGCATAAAGAACAAAAGTGGTACCATATATGCATGAAAGCATTTGATTATTTTTTTTTTTTTATGAATGAGCCTATAAGATGCATTTCATGTCTACATGAACTAGACAAATCCTTATCAAAGTATGAATGCCATGTCAACCAATTTTACCTTGCTTTAGTCGAAGGAGAGGCATGTCATATAATGTAGGATGCGTTTCACTTCATGTTGGAGTAGTCTAGTATGTTTAGCTCATTTCTCAATTTGCAAAATCTTGACTCATCAAGTGGCTTGGTAAAGATATCCGCTAATTGATCTTCGGTGCCAACACTTTCAATTGCAATATCCCCTTTGATTTGGTGATCTCTAATGAAGTGATGCCTTATGTCAATGTGCTTTGTTCTTGAATGTTGCACGGGGTTGTTGGTTAGCTTGATAGCACTCTCATTGTCACATAGCAAAGGCACTTTCTTGTATTTCAATCCAAAATCACTCAAAGTTGCCTTCATCCAAAGCAATTGTGCACAACAACTTCCGGCACTAATGTACTCCGCTTCGGCCGTTGAGAGAGCAACACTATTTTGCTTCTTTGAAGACCATGATGCAAGTGACCTTCCAAGCAATTGACAAGTTCCACTAGTGCTCTTTCTATCCACTTTGCAACCGGCATAGTCGGAGTCCGAATATCCAATAAGCTCAAAATTGGACCCCTTAGGATACCACAACCCAACATCTTGTGTGCCTTTCAAATACCTCAATATTCTCTTTGCGGCTTTCAAATGACTTTCTCTTGGTGAGGCTTGAAATCTTGCACACATGCACACACTAAACATGACATCCGGTCGAGATGCGGTCACATAAAGGAGACTTCCAATCATTGATCTATATAGCTTTTGATCTACCATTTTGCCACTATCATCCAAGTCCAAATGCCCATTAGTTGCCATAGGAGTATTCATGGGCTTTGCATGTTCTAATCCAAATTTCTTTACCATGTCCCTTATGTACTTTCCTTGACTTACAAATGTACCATTCTTCATTTGCTTAACTTGAAGACCAAGGAAGTAGCTAAGCTCGCCAATCATGGACATTTCAAACTCACTTGCCATCATATTTCCAAATTCTTCACAAAAATCTTGATTTGTTGATCCAAAGATGATATCATCCACATATATTTGCAACACAAACAAATCATTTCCAAGCTTCTTAGTGAAGAGAGTTGTATCAACCTTTCCCATTTTGAACCCTTTTGAGAGCAAGAAATCTCTCAATCTCTCATACCATGCTCTAGGTGCTTGCTTCAAACCATACAATGCCTTTCTTAGCTTGTATACATGGTTGGGCTTCTTCACATCTTCAAATCCGGGAGGTTGTTCTACATAAACCAACTCATTGATGTACCCATTGAGAAATGCACTCTTGACATCCATTTGATATAACTTGATGTTGTGGGCACAAGCATAAGCTAATAAGATTCTAATGGCCTCCAATCTAGCAACCGGTGCATAGGTTTCTCCAAAATCAAGACCTTCAACTTGAGTGTAACCTTGTGCAACCAATCTAGCTTTGTTTCTTATTACTATGCCATCTTGATCTTGCTTGTTTCTAAAGACCCATTTGGTTCCTATCACATTGTGTTTCTTTGGTCTTTCCACAAGTTCCCAAACTTGATTTCTTGTGAAATTGTTGAGCTCTTCATGCATAGCATTAATCCAATCAACATCTTTCAATGCTTCCTCAATCTTGGTTGGCTCTATGGTTGACACAAATGAGAAATGCTCACAAATTTGAGCTAGTCTTGCTCTAGTTTGAACCCCACTTTGAATACCACCAATGATTTGATCCAAAGGATGATCCCTTGCAATAGAGACCGGTTGGAGAATAGGAACTTGATCATTGGATTGAGATGAACTAGCTTGTTGATCTTGCACTTGAGATTGATCTTGTGAGTCACTTGCACTTGCTTCATTTTCAACTTGCATACTAGTATGAATTGCACCATCATTTTCATCTTCATTGACTTGCCTTGGCCTAATATCACCAATATCCATATTTTTCATTGCATTTGCCAAGTCATTGCCTCTCACGTCACTAAGATTTTCAACTTCATCTTGAGAGCCTTGTGTTTCATCAAATTCAACATCATGTACCTCCTCAAGAGTACCACTAGCCAAATTCCAAACTCTATATGCCTTGCTTGTGGTTGAATAGCCAAGTAAGAAACCTTCATCACATTTCTTTTCAAACTTGCTCAATCTTGTGCCTTTCTTGAGAATGTAGCATTTGCAACCAAAAACCCGAAAATATGCAATGTTGGGCTTTCTACCATTCAATAGCTCATAAGGAGTCTTTGCAAGCATACCATGGCAATATAAGCGGTTGATGTAGTAGCAGGCGGTGTTGATTGCTTCGGCCCAAAAGGAATGACTAACATTGTATTCACTTAGCATTGATCTTGCCATATCTATCAAGGTTCTATTCTTCCTTTCAACAATGCCATTTGATTGTGGTGTATACTTGGGTGAGAATTGATGTCCAATGCCATACTCATCACACAATTCATCAATCTTGGTATTCTTGAATTCACTACCATTATCACTTCTAACTTTCTTGATGGTTATTTCAAACTCATTTTGGCTCCTCTTGACAAAAGACTTGAATATATCATACACTTCACTCTTGTCAACTAGAAAGAATACCCATGTATATCTAGTATAGTCATCCACAATCACAAATCCATACTTGCTCCCACCAATGCTAGTATATGTGGTTGGTCCAAACAAGTCCATATGCAAGAGCTCAAAAGCTTTACTAGTACTCATCATGCTCTTCTTAGGATGTGTATTTCCAACTTGTTTGCCGGCTTGACATGAACTACAAAGCTTATCTTTCTCAAAAGTGACATCTTTCAAGCCTCTAACTAGATCATGCTTCACTAGTTTGTTCAATTGTTTCATTCCAACATGACCAAGCCTTCTATGCCATAACCAACCCAAACTTGACTTAGTGATCAAACAAGTTGACAATTGAGTTTCACTAGCATTGAAATCCACAAGATATAGGTTGTCATATCTAAACCCTTTGAATATCAAATTTGACCCATCAACACTAACAATTTCAACATCATCAACCCCAAATATGCACTTGAAACCGAGATCACAAAGTTGTGCAACCGAGAGTAAATTGAAATTCAAGCTTTCAACTAGCAATACATTTGAGATGGACATATCATTGGAGATAGCAATTTTACCAAGTCCTCTCACTTTCCCTTTCTTGTTGTCACCAAATGTGATTGCATCATAGCCACTATTTGCACTTGTGTTGAGAGAGCCAAACATACTAGAATCACCCGTCATATGTTGAGTGCATCCACTATCAAGCACCCAATGCCTCCCTCCGGCTTTGTAGTTGACCTACAAAAAGAGATCAATTCCTTTTAGGTACCCAAACTTGCTTGGGTCCTTGAAGGTTAGTGACTAAGCTCTTTGGTACCCAAATGGTCTTCTTCCTTGGACCCAACATGGATGTACCAACAAACTTAGCCTTCACACCATTTGAGCCCTTTGTGAGAACATAGCAAGAATCAAACTTAATTGAGGATACATAAGCATTGGATTTCTTGTTTTTGCAATCTTGCTCTAAGTGACCAACTTGCTTGCATTTTGTGCAATACCGGCCATTTCTCTTCACAAAACAAGTCTTGTGAGGAGCAAAGGCGGTTTTGCCTTTCTTGGGGATATAGCCCAATCCCTCTTTGTGGAGAGATGCCCTTTGGCTACCCAAGCACATAAGCAAGCGGTCCTCACCACCATAAGCCTTAGCTAGGGAGTGATTGAGCTTTTTAACCTCCTCCTTTAGGTTCTTGTTCTCAACTACTAGTGAAGGGTCACTAGTGGGTGAGGTAGTAGTGGAAGTGCTACAAGAAGGGTTAGTGGTAACAACAATAGGTTCACAAGATATGTCACATGTTACACCTATGTTGCAAGTTTTAGTTTCTTTCTTTTGCACTTGTTGTTGCAAGTCTTCATTTTGCTCAACTAGAGAAGAATGAGCTTCATCAAGCTTAGTGTGAACTTTTTGGAGCTTCTTATGGTCTTCCTTTAGACTCTCATAAGATGCTCTAAGTTCCTCAAGTTCTTGCTCAATGGATTGTTTATCCTTGCGCAAGCCCTTGCATTCCTTTCTAAGTTTATCAAAATGAATACGTGCATCATCAAGCATTTCAATTAATTCTTCTTTTGTTAGGTCATCATCACTATCATCATCACTAGATTCGGTGTCGGATGATACCTTAGAGCCCTTGGCCATGAAGCACGAAGGAGTGTCGAAGATGGAAGGCTTGTCATGAATGGCAATGCTTGCATGTGCCTTCCTCTTGCTCTTGTTATCATCATCACTCTCTTCATCACTTGAAGAGGCATCACTATCCCATGTCACCACATGAGAATAGTTCTTCTTCTTCTTATATGAAGATTCCTTCTTCTCTTTCTTCTCCTTCTTCTCATGCTTGTTCTTCTTTTTGCCCTTGTGATCATCTTCACTTGAGTGTGGGCAATCGGCTACCAAGTGATCTTTGCTTCCACAATTGAAGCATCTTCTTGGGCCATCAAATCTTCTTGCATTCTTCTTTCTTCTTGCCCGGTAGCCCTTCTTCTTCATGAACTTGCCAAATCTTCTTACTAGAAGGGCCATTTCTTCATCACTTTCACTTGAGCTAGAGGGATCTTCACTTGACTCTTCTTTGGCCTTGCTCTTGCCCTTTGATGAGGATGTGGCTTTGAATGCCACACTCTTCTTCTTCTCATCTTTGGAGTCTTCATCTTTTTCTTTCTTCTTCTTATTGATCAACTCCTCTTTATCATCATCATCTCTATAAGCATCATCGGTCATCACCTCCGCAAGCACTTGGTTTGGTGTCAACTCACTCAAGGTAGTCTTCACCAAAACCGTGATCAAAGTGGCAAACCTCTTGGGCAAGCTCTTCAAGAACTTCATGGAGAAATCACTATCTTTCACTTCCTCATCCACCACCTTGAGCTCATTTACAATCACTTGCAATCTATGAAACATCTCCGGCACGGTTTCATCATCCTTCATCTTGAAACTAGCAAGCTTGTCCTTGAGAATGTATGCTCTTGCGGTCTTCACACCTTTGGTGCCCTCATATGATTCCTCAAGCTTCTTCCAAGCTTCATGAGCACTCTCAATGTTCTTCACTTGCTCAAAAACCTTCTCATCTACGGCCTCATGGATAGCACAAACCGCAATATCATTGAGTTGGAGCAACTTTTCTTCGGCGGTTGTGGGGTTGGCCGCATTGGCAATTTCAATCTTGGTCTCCACAACCTTCCATACCTCTCTATTGATTGACTTGATATGAGATGTCATCACACTCTTCCAATAGGCATAATTATCCCCATTAAACCGGGGTGGCTTCTTGGTGTTGTTGATGTGAATGTTGAGTTGAGCCATTTTTACACCGTAGGTTGTTAAGCCTCAAATCAACGGTGCCTCGGCTCCGATACCACTTGAAAGGTCCTAAATGGCTAGAGGGGGGGTGAATAGCCTATAAAAAATCTACAAACAACACTTCACAAGCCGATTAGTAACAATAGCAAGCTTTGCAAAGCACTAGCTCTAAACTACACTATGCAAGCCAACTAGACAAGTATACTACACTATGATCTCTAGTTCACACTCAAAGACTATGTTACTACTTTACACCACTCTTAAGTGAGCAACTAACTAACAAGCTACACAAAAGAGAAATACACAAATGTAAAGAGTAAAGGTGATTTCAATACCGCCGGTGAAGAGTTGATATGAAGTCCAATATAATCAATCAATCACATATAAGGGAAATCCTCGGTAGAGAGATGACACAAGATTTTTTACCGAGGTTCACTTGCTTGCCGGCAAGCTAGTCCTCGTTGTAGCGATACACCCACTTGGAGGTTCACGCGCTAATTGGCATCACACGCCAAACCCTTCTCAAGGGTGCCGCACAACCAACACAAGATGGGGATCCACCAAGCTACGAGCAATCCACTAAAGATGCCTTTCGCGATCTCCCGCGGGGATAGGCTCAAGAACCCCTCACAACTTCACCGATCGGAGGCGGAGACAATCACCAACTCCCCTCAACGATCCTCGCAGCTCCAAGCCGTCTAGGAGTCGGCAAACTCCAAGAGTAACAAGAGAAACCGCTGCGAATCACCACTACCAAGTGCCTCTAGATGATGTCTATCAATGCAATGCACTTGATGCTCTCCAAACTCACCAAATGATGATCACAATCAAGTAGGATGAGTGAGAGTGGAGTGGGAAGGCTCACAAGTATGCTATGATGTTTAGGAGTGCCAAGAGCTGCCCCCCAAACCGGCCAAGTGACTATTTATAAGCCACACACAAAGAACTAGCCGTTTAGAGTTCACTGCGTACCGTCGGACTGTCCGACGGCCAGAGCGTCGGACTAATCCGCACGGTCCGACGCCTCGGATGAACGCCACGTGTCACTAGCCGTTTGAAGTCGAACGTTGGATCACAACGGCTATTTCCTCGCGCCAAAATGACCGTCGGACGGACGAACGTCGGACTAAATCAACCGGTCCGACGCCCTCAGCCGACCACCGTCGGACTCAGTCAGACGGAGCCGTCGGACTAACGAACGCGGCCGTCCGACGTTTCCAGAGAGCTCCCCGAGCCCTGAAAACCGTCGGACGATGGTCCGACGCTCACCGTCGGACTAACGCCGAGAGTCCGACGCTCTCAGAACTCGCCACGTGTCGACCTGCTGCGGCGCTGTACCGTCGGACCCTGAGGACAATGGTCCGACGCTCCGAAATCAAGCGTCCGACGCTTGCTGAAGGGGTTAGCCGTCGGACCGAAGACAATGGTCCGACGCTCAGTCAAGTTAGAGTCCGACGCCACTTTTTCTATTGTAACGTTTCCGAAATTCGCCGAATCCTGCCTCGCAAGCTCGGCAGGAGGAAGAGAGGACCAAACCCTCTCTAACCCTCGAACTTCACCCCGTTTCTTAAGTCACTAACACTCCAAAGTGTCTCTCACTTCGGTGCACGTGTGTTAGCCTTTTTCAAAGAGTTTTCTACGGGTCAAGTTAGTATCACTAGCATCTATATGCATATGCAATGATCATGAACACCTAGTGGCACTTGATAACCGTATTTCATCAACGATTTCGCCCCTCTTGATAGTACGGCTATCTATCCTAAATGTGATCACTCCCTCTATGGAGTCTTGATCACCAAAACCAAAAGAGCTCCTATTGGTTATACCTTTGCCTTGAGCTCCCGGTTTCTTATCAACTTCCTTCTCATCTCTTGATGGACCTTGTGGACACCTATGATGATGGACTTATACCATTTGCATGGATGCCGTCAATAGGGCTTTCTCCTTTGTTGATGGACTTACACCACTTTCATGGACGCCGTCATTGCCCTTCACTTGTGACCTCCACCGACCCGGTCCTTTGCTCCATCTTGCCATTTGCTAATCAATTCTCATGAAACACTTAGAGCAATCGTTAGCAAACTAGGTTTCATCAATTACCCAAAACCAAACATGGGCTTTCACCAAGCCAGACCCTTGGTATGCGAATATTGTCAACTTTATGGTTGCAGGTTATATACCACCAGGGGAAAATAAAAAGAAGCTTATTTATGAAAGTCGTCTCCACATATGGGATCCGCCATACCTCTTCAGAATTTGTTCAGATGGATTACTTAGAAGATGTGTACCAGTAGAAGAGGGCATGCAGATCATTTAGAAATGCCACGCATCACCATATGGAGGTCATTATGGAGCATTCCGCACTCATGCTAAAATCTGGCAGAGTGGGTTCTTTTGGCCAACTATGTATGAAGACACCAAAGACTTTGTCCGGAGATGTGGATCATGTCAGAGGCACGGAAATATCAATGCAAGAGATGCTATGCCACTCACCAACAATCTCCAGATTGAGCTCTTTGATGTCTGGGGAGTTGATTACATGGGACCATTTGTGAAATCAAGAAATTGTGAATACATTCTGGTGGCAGTTGACTATGTATCCAAGTGGGTAGAAGCTATGCCATGCATGAATGTTGATTCCAAACATTCAAAGAAGATGTTTGAAGAGATTATATTTCCAAGGTTTGGAACACCAAGGATGGTCATTAGTGACGGAGGGACACACTTCACTGATAAAAGGTTACACCGATACTTGCAAGCTCAAGGCATCCGTCACAATGTAGCTACTCCATACCATCCTTAGACAAGTGGCCAGGCAGAAACATCAAACAAACAGATCAAGAATATTCTATAGAAAACAATAAATGAAATGGGTACTGCATGGAAGGACCGATTACCCGAAGCACTTTGGGCATATCGGACCGCATACAAGACACCTTTGGGTATGTCACCTTACCAGCTAGTATATGGTAAGACCTGTCATTTACCAGTGGAGTTAGAGCATAAAGCTCACTGGGCTATTAAGAGATGGAACATGAACTTTGAAGCCGTTGGAGAAAAGAGAAAAATGCAATTATCAGAATTAGAAGAACGGAGAGAAAAGGCTTATCACGACTCAAAGATCTATAAAGAAAGAACAAAAAGATGGCATGACAAGAGGATCAAGAAGAACGAGTTTGCACCAGGAGATAAGGTATTACTTTTTAAGTCCAGGTTTAAATTATTCGGGCTTGGAAAACTACAAAGCAAATGGGAAGGACCATTTACAGTTGTGAATGCATCACCACATGGAGCGGTAAATCTACAATCACACGAAGGTACGTTATTCAAGGTAAATGGTCACCGACTTAAATTATTTTTAGAACCATTTAATTTAGAAGTTGTTGATGGGCTAGACTTTGTCCAATTACCCACTCTTCATTCCCGTCATTATCCGTTACGAAAAATTATCGCGCATCGCAACTAACAGGAAGTAAGAAGAGTCTAGAGGCTTCACAAGCTCGGCCAGCTAGGAAAGACACTTCGTGGGGCCGGCCGGCGCCCTAGTGGGGCCGGGCGGCGCCCCCCTGTCCCCTCTCGTCCCAACTCAAGTTTTCTTTTCTTTCCCTATCTTTCCTAAGTACAATCCCATAGATTCCCGATGCATACGAATAATCTTTCGTACGAATCATGTAGAACCAAGATTTGATCTTATCCTGTCTCCTGAAAACCATATAAATACGCACCTATACTACCCTTGCATGCCATCCCATCATCATTGCCTTCTTCTCCTCCAAAGAAACTCTCTAGTTTAGATCTAGTAGCAATGGCAAGCAAAGAGGGCGTCGGCGCTGACTCCGACAAGCTCCAAGGCGACGACTCGAAGGCCATCGTCCTCGAGCAGCTGAAGCCCCTTGCCATCGTCCCGCCGAAGCACCTCGCCGTCGTGCCACCGAAGCATCTTGCTACAGTGCCCTAGCAGTTCGAGCAAGTCTACTACACGCATGCTCAGCCTGCTCTGCCATCGCCACCTGAGAGATTGCTGCTAGAAGATGATACCAAGGCGAAGCAGATTGCTATTCCCGAGGCACCCCACTTCTTCCACCTGGACATAATGAGCGACTCCTGTCGGTCAAGACCGACAAGAACGGAACGCTGGTATGTGCGAAGTACACCACTGCTCGCCCTGCCATCCAAAGAGTTCGTGCACGTCCAGGCCAAGTCCGCTACACCGAGTTCATACCACCTCCGCCCAAGAGACAGCGGGCTATATGTACATCAACACTAGAGAAAGTCTCTAGACAGCCCTAGCTCTCTCTACGCATCCTTAATGGGAAGATGGAAGCTCTCTCTAGCACCGCTAGGGGTATAGAGAGGAATGAAGACTTAAGGAGCAAGATTATGAGCGACATGACTAAGCAGATAGAAGTCAATGTCAAGTTAATTCGCAGTCTCAAGCGCGAAAAAGATCAGCTGAAAGAAGAGATTGGTGAGCTGAAGGAAGAAATTAGGAAGCTCGCAAAGAAAGGGCAGCCTTAAGTTGCCCTAGTTATCTATGTAATAAGGCACAAGTGTGTAAGGTTTGATTATATTATTGAATGTGCTAGGTTTGATTTATAATATTAAGTGTGTTAGGTAAGCCTATTGAGCTAGGGCAGTCGTTAGCTCAGTCAGTTATCAGAGTTATCTAGTATTATTAATGAATAAAGTGCCTTATTCTTTTTATCAATATTAATATTTTAGTTTACTCTACTCTCTATATTTTTGGTACGCATGTTGTCTCCACATATTGCGCAGAAAAGTATGCAGGAAAATAAGTGTGGGGGAGGCACATCGCGACTATGGAAATCAATTCGCTCAGGAAAATCACGTAATTCGGAAGATAATCGAACCAGGACCTCACACACCGAAGTGGACCTCGTGAGGCCATAGAGGCGCGCCGCCCGGCGCCCTACCTGGGCCGGCCGGCCCCCCTCTGCACCCTCTACATCCCCTTCTCGGTCATGGTCAGGTTTGATCCCCATACAATATAATTGCATATGTTTTAATTTCTGTTTCAATCCGAATTAAAATTCACATGCTAAAATTACTTTTAAAAGAGAAGAAGAAGATCGTTTAATTCATAGCTTAAGAATAAATTATATAACACTTTTCTAGGAATCATGTTACTATTGGAAACTATTTATAGGGACCCCATGATTGCTTAGTCGTTGTGAAACATGATATAGTAGAATAATGAGAACTCAATCCCTGATGTTTTGTCTTTGGAGATTTTATTTCAAAAATTTAAATGATTAGTTATACCTCTCCTTTGTGGTAAAAATATTGTCCTACCAGAGCCATATATATGATAGAAGCCTGCTACATATAATACTTGTCTTTGTATTGAGTTTGGCCAACCTTTGTAACCCTTTGAAGAAATTTGTCATATTTTCGAATCAAGTGCCAATTCCACATAATACCTGTCTAGTCTTAGTATCCCTCCACGTGTTTTAGGCAAGTTCATAAAAGGTAGGCTCCCATAAGAGAGTAGGCGCTTCGGGTAGAGGTTATATCCTCTATTGTTTCGCACTACCCCCTATACACCGGAAGTAAGGTAGCTGTCTTAGTATAATTCATCCATTTGATAAGATAGTTCACAAGAGTAAAGTAAGTGTCATAGGAGTCTTTTACTCACTCGTTGTCTTCCCACCTAGCTATACTCTACTGGTTATCTTTAGTTATCCTAAAACCTTGTCGTGTCTTGGTGTCATTACCCTTTCCTCTATATATCGATTTACCCCCTATCACTAGTTGATACTAAGTTGTTATAGACTTAAGGATCTCTCTCTTTTTATTAATTATTCTAGCAACCGCTTTCCCTTGGGATATAATAAATAACGATACCTTGGAATACTCCCGGGTGAAGTGCTACAGCGGTATATTCTGTGCGCTTGCGGAATTATCCAAAGGACATAAGAAATACCCTCAGGGCACTTCTGGCGCCGTTATCAGAGATAGCCTAACACCCTGTCACTGGTGGTTGCGCTAAGAAGTGTTAAC
The DNA here is from genome assembly GCA_038502445.1 of Eremochloa ophiuroides. NCBI lineage: Eukaryota > Viridiplantae > Streptophyta > Magnoliopsida > Poales > Poaceae > Eremochloa > Eremochloa ophiuroides. The sequence continues at coordinate 35,786,911 of JAHLJS010000005.1, forward strand.
AAGCATTTCTGGCGCCGTTGCCGGGGAAAGCATCAGTCTAGGAATATTAATAAAAATTGAATCCGGAGTCTACTATCAATTTAGTTATCGATTAGTGTTAGGGGCTTACCCCTGTCTGTATTTCTCGTTATCGTGAAGCTAGACAGTGCATGAGCGGTTTCCAGTTGCCGTCAAATTTCATTGAAGATCCTGAGCAATTGTTGAGGAGAACTAGACGCCATCAAGTTCCACCTCAACGGTTCATCTCAAACCCGAATCCGTTCGAGGAAAGAGGCTCCGCAATATCAATCAAGGAAGCTATGGCCCAAAAGACCATCTCTGAGTTCTCTGCACCGTCGGCTGACAACATTGCCACCGGTCCGCAGCTCAACTTGGGGGATGCTACCTTTGAGCTCAAGCCAGCTCTGATCAACATGGTGCAAGCCAATCCATTTTGTGGGAAGCCGCATGAAGACGCCAATGCCCATCTCCAGCACTTCCTGGAGGTGTGTGGTACCTTCACTATCAAGAATGTCTCGGCTGACGCCATCCGTCTTCGCCTGTTCCCATTCTTACTGCTTGGGAAGGCGAAGCAATGGTTCTATGCCAACAAGAATGAAGCTACCACCTGGGAGAAGTGCGCCAATGCATTTCTCAAGAAATTCTTCCCAATGGGCAAAACCAGCGCTCCTCGAGGAAAGATCTCAAGCTTCCAACAGCAAGCTAACGAGACAATTCCCGAAGCATGGGAACGTCTCCTGGAGTACATTCGTGCTTGTCCTCATCATGGAATTGAAGAATGGCTCCTAATTCAAGGTTTCTATCATGGGCTGACTGGATTAGCCCGTAGTCACCTTGATGCTGCCACTGGAGGAGCATTCCTGTCATGGGCTGACTGGATTAGCCCGTAGTCACCTTGATGCTGCCACTGGAGGAGCATTCCTGCAACACAATGTCAAGGATGCCAAAGACCTCATTGAAAAGATGGTTATCAACCAAGGATGGAATGAGGAGCGTCTCCAGCCAAAGAAAAGGGGTATGCACACCGTTCATGAGGTGGACATGCTCTCAGCAAAAATGGACCTCTTGATGAAAAAGATCGAGGAAGGTCCCAAAAGGGAATAAGAGGCCATTCGAACCACTGCCACAGCGCGAGCAATCGAAGCTGATCCATGGTATGAGGTATGTGGTGGAGAAGATCACTCAGGCAACAATTGTCCCGAGACGAAGGAGGAAGTGAGCTTCATCATCATCAACAACAACAACAATGGGTATCGACCCCAGCAACAAGGATGATGGAACTCGCGCCCCTTCTACCAAGGAAATCAAGATAATGGTTATAGCAATAATTTTAATAATTCTTATGATCACCAACCTTCTCTTAAAGATCTTGTCTTAGGCCAATCTAAAATCAATGACAGCATAAACAAGAAAATAATGGCTAATGATAAGATTCTTGAAAATCTTAGTGAGAAAATGGATAGCTTTAACACTGCTATGAAAAATCAATTGAGCTTTAATAAAATGCTAGAAACCCAATTTGCTCAAATAGCAGCAGCTATCCTATCCTTCTAACAAGGTAAGATTTCAGGGAAACACGAGGAACCAATTGAGGGTGTCAAGTTAATCTCTACGAGGTTTGGTAAGCCTCCGGTTAGGCAAAACCCGGGTTGTCTTCTTGACCCGCCATTCATGGCCAAGAAGATTGACCCCATCCACCCAACCATCACCTGCGAAATTGGGCCGCACACCTTCAACAACGCCTTCTACGACCTTGGATCTGGAGTGAACATCATGTCCAAGGTAATATATGAGAATTTGCTAGGGGGACCTTTGTACCCCACTTTTGTCAAATTACAGATGGCCGATCAATCCATCTGGTTCCCCGAGGGATTGACAAGGGACATCCTTGTCAAAATTCAAGACGAATACATCCCCGCCGACTTCATCATTCTTGACATGGGGGCCGATGACGAAGTCCCCGTCATCCTGGGAAGGCCGTTCCTCAGCACCGTGAATGCCATCATCTATGTGGGATCCGGCCAAGTCCACTTCCAACTCCCAGGTAAGAGAATTAAATGTCCTTTCAATGGTTATAAGTCAATGCAACAGGCAAGGAAGAACCTGTGGACAAACAAGCCACAATATGCACCCCGCCGAAAGAATCAACCGCCAAAGGCCAAAATGGTCGAACTGATAAGTAAGGCTGAGGTGGTAAACAAGGCTGATTCTGCTGAGTCACAAGCATCAACCAAGAAGGAATGGTGGAAGAAAGAGGTGCGATCATCATGGTCTCCATCTCCCGGACCAATCGAAGCACCCGAAGAATGAACCCAAAACGGAGAGGTCCTGCTCTACGGACCTAACACATGGAGCCCTTGCTGGTAAGGTAAATTAGTATTTATCTCATATTTAATTCCTGCATTTCAATTTTTGCATTTTCTTTATTGTATTTCATATTTAAATTTTACAATAATTTATTTCGACAAAATAAAAATACTTAGATGAATAAAACTTGAAAATGAACCTTTCTACTCACAGCTGAGGTGGTGGGACCACCGAGGAGGGGTCGGCCAACCCCACCATGGGGCCCACCCACCTCTGGTGGTGTTGGCCTGGTGTAGTGATTCACCTCCTGAACTTTGAACACCACCTCCTTCTGAATTGGGCCGGCCACCTTTGGTCATAACCACTTTCACTTGCTCCAAGGAGAATCCAATATCCACTATCATCCAATTCTGAAAAAGTGGACACTTTGGCATGCATTAGTGTTCCCATGTTCCATGGGAATCACTTTAAACATGTCCCCACTTTTGTCATACACCTTTTACTTTCACAAAACACTAAGCAAGGGAATCTCTGAAAATATCAAAACTTTTGGTCCACCACTAGTCTCTACTTTTTTGGACACACTGTTTAGAGCCGAAAAGGGGACCAAAACATGGTTCGGCCGGCCCATGATTAAAGTCTTGTCTACAGAGTTGTGTTTGAATTCAAATAGATTCCCTGTCCAAAGGTAAAAGCAACTCTGAACCTGTCATAAGGGGTTCGGCCGACCCATAAATAAAGAGTTGACAACAAGGTTGAATTTGAATTCAAATAGATTCCCTGTCCAAAGGTGAAAGCAGAGCTGAGCAGGCCAGGGGGGGTCAGCCAAACTGGGCCTAGTGGCCTGGCCACCAGCCCTTCTCCCCCTATAAATACCCTTGCATTGTGTGCTCAATTCCACACCCAAACCAGCTGAATCATCTCGAGCACACAATCTCCGTTCTTCTCTCCATTTGAGCAAGTTCTTTCTCAAGTTTAGTTGTAGTTAGCCACTCAAACCAAAAACCCAAAAATATTGTAGTAGTTGTCTTACCCTTATCTTTGCTATCAACAACTTGGTTGTGGAGGTAACCATTGTAACCGAACCGCCTAAATCACATAGCCCACAGGCACCTGTCATTGTCACTAATGACCTCTGACAGCCGGGCCCGTGTCCCAAGTGATCTAGAAGGTCCTGCCGGGCAACATTGGCGCCCGATTTCCTCCGACAGGATCCCATTGCGAAGCCATTACAAAATTACAACATTTCAAAACAAATTACATCAGAGTATAAGCACGGAAAGATTATAAGGTACTTAGATTACAAACCATTTGTCCAAATAAGATTAAGGTGCAAATATTACAGGCCATAAATAAAATAAGTAGCAGTGGAATGACGATACAACATAATTAAGTATTTAATGATAAGAACCCTGCCCATGGGTTCAACCTTACCCCTCCTCACTTCCCTCTTGGAACACTGTCGCACAGCAGGGGGCGAGACAAACCTCCGACTGCTGTATCCCTGCAACATGGGGTTAACAAACCCTGAGTACTGGGGTACTCCGCAAGACTTACCCGACTAAGAAAAAGGAATGAGACTCAAGAATGTAGGCTGAAGGGAGTCAAGGTAAGGCTTGAGCAAGAGTCAAAGGTTTTGCAGAAAAGCGTTACTATCCTATTTCAATATTTTACTCAATTTTATTTTAATCATAATCCATAATTCCAAATTCATTCTCATATATCATCATACTTTCAAATTCTTTAATCATTCTCCAAACACCTTGTTCCGAACCACTTTTCAGTTGTAGGTCAAAGGATCAAGTCTCCATATCCGAGGAGCAACGACAATTCAAATCGATTAGTACCCAGTTGGGGATCCCTATCCACACTGCATATGTAGCACCTAAGCTTGCATATACCAACTCCGTCTACCATGGCTTTTCTACCCCTGAACCGGTCCTGCGCCACCAGAGAACATAGTACTCCTCTCCTCTCCAGGCACGCCGGCCACGAGGGTACACGCTGCTCTCGCCATCTCTCCACTCCCAGTCCGTGGTTGTCGGTTCAAGTAGTAGAGCCACCGGAGTCAGAGCTTTCCGTAGTCTGTGGCTAGTTGCAAAGTCTCGATCACAGCACGCCTACAATGAACGGTCCCTAATTCTTTTCCGCCGGCGACATTGCATTGGGACTCTAACCCAAATACAAGTGTCCCAACGGTTTTCAAATCCCTTTCCCGCCGATGGTCAAGCATTGGGACTCTAACCCAAATTCACAACCAATGAATGGAAAACCCCTTTCCGTCGGTTACGATGCATTGGGGCTGCTACCCAAGTACACAGTCCCCGAACGGACTCATATCCCTTTCTCATTTCTCATGATTCATACTTGTCACATTCACATAGGTCAAAAATAGCCTTTTTATGCAAATCTAGATTGATTAAGCAGGGCTAAGCATTTTTGAACATTTTTATTTTTAAACAGGTTTCCTAGGTATTATATATTAAGGCAGGTAATGCAACAATATAGGTGACAAACAACTCCTAACAACCTAATGCAATAATAGACTCAAGTTATAAATATTTTATAAAACACAAGGCGGGGCGGAATGCACCGGGGCTTGCCTTGGATTGCATACAGCGTCGGGTCGGGCTCGGTTCCGCAGATGTCGACTCCCTGGACGACCTCCGGAGTGACCTCCTCGGCAGTGGCCTCGACTTGGACTTCCTCGGTGACGGGCACTACACGTATGCAATGATGCATGCTTAGCATGGTATCAAGATAATGAATGAAATGCTCAAAAGTAAACCATTTAGACCTTGAGTACAACTTTCCTTCACGGTAAAGTTGTAAACGTTTTACAGAAAGCAAAACGGTGTTTTCATATTTTGTTTTATCGAGCATTTTAACAGTCATAGAAAGGCGCTGCACAACTTTACTACAACTAACAAGTGACATAACTACTTTTGTCAAGGATCACCATGGTGAAAGATCCATGAACCCAATCAACCCAAAATCACACACATTACAGGGATTATGTGCTTAAATCAATTTTATTATCCAATTAACCCAATATTTAATTAACAAGGGATCAAACAGTTTCCAATTGAGCCTAAACTTAACCAACAGACAGGTTCTACCCTAAACAGTGCCATATAAATTTTCATGATTTTTGGATTAATCTGGAATTTATTAAAATTGCCCAAAGTTGCATTTATTAATTAATATGCTGATTTTCAGTTCCTGCAGAAGGTGTCCAAATCTTATATTTAATATTTTTATAAAAAACTACATACTTCAGAGAGCATACACAATTATTTTGATGATTTTTAGTCCAACAGAAATATTCCTATGAAAATAACAAATAGCAGTACTATTCCTTAAAAATCAAAATGGAAAAGTCCTCATTAAATCCCCGGGAAAATAGAAAAGGAATTCAGCCCGAGGCGGCCCACGAGTGAACAGGCCGGCCCAACTCGGCCTGCCCGCGTGGTGCCCTGGCCGTTTTGCCAGAAACCCCCCGGACAACGTAGCAATCAACCCGCAGTCCAAAGCCCACTATTCACCTGAGTTATCCATTTTACAAATAACCCCCTAAACTTTGGTTTCTTCTAACCCGAGGTCCCTCCCGCTCTCTCACACGCATTGACCAGTTGCCCACCGGCTCTGACCGGCGTTAGCTCGCCGCCGGCGAGGTCTCCGGCAAAACCAACCGGCCCAACACACTCCCAAGACCCTAGCGCATCCATCGAGGTAGGTTTTGAGGCTACTGGGGCCTAGGGTTTCGCCCAGCCGCGAGCACGGCGGCTCGGCCTCGGCGGCAAGCCGTACTCCGGCGAGGTCAAAGCGGTAGCGTTCAAAGTTAGGGGCGTAATCGACTCAGGAGCTCACCGGGACTTTGTTCGGCTAGAAGGTGGAGCTCGAGGCGGTACTGAGGCGCGAGAGTGACGACGACAGCGGCTGCAACGGAGTTCATCGACAGCGTGCTTCCCGTTCCGACGATCCTATGGGACAAGGTGGGAAACCGATGCAAGCATGAGCGAAACAGAGAGTCACAAACGGGAGGCTGAGGGAGGAGAGGCTTACCACAGCAAGCTGGTCGTGTGAGGGATGGCTGCGGCGGCGCTCCGGTCACCCGCGTAGACGGCGACGAAAGTTCCGACACGCACGGGCCACTACGGCTCGCACCACCGGAAGCAAACGACGCGCAAGGGAGCTGGCTAGTCAACTGCAAGCTGGAGGCGGTAGTGATGGCTCGGTGAGGGCGAATTTCGCTGTATTCCGAGGCGGACACGACGGTGGCCGGGAGGGGGGAACGGTGGAGAGCAGGCGACCGTCGCCTTTTAAGCAGCTGAAAGGGAGGGGACAGGTCGATCCAAGGCAGCGCAGGGCCCTACACATGCGCGGCTACGCCGGGGAGCAAAATCCCGGCCGGCACGGGCGGCACGGCGGGCGGCCGCGCCTGTGAGCGAACAGGTGACGGATGCTGGGTACTGTACCACTTAATGCCTCTCTCACTCGGTTTTTGACCAAATTGCCCAGTTTTTGTGCAGCAACATGAAATTTGGCCAAAATAAAAGTTGTAGGGTTTTAAATTCTGCACAACTTTGGTTTTGGGACCAAGTTTAGATTTTGAGTAATTTTGAAGATATTTAAAAGGGGGAAAATCAATATTTGAAATCCATTTCTAATCCTGTTAAATTCTCTGGATTTTTCTCAATAACTTTAAAATCTTGAAAAATAAAAGTTGTCCTATTTGTGGAGCTTTACAACTTTCATTAAAGAAGTTTAGTCAGATTCTTAATAGTTTTCAAATTATCATTTCAAATTTGAATGGCATGGCATGATTAATTAGCAGTAATACCTGGGGTATTACAGCCCTTTCCCCTTAAAGAAATCTCGTCCCGAGATTTGATAGACGACAAAACCTTAGGGTTAAGTAGTGGAAAAGAAAATGTCTCAAGTAAACCTACTCTAATTTCTGCCATAAAATAATCAGGGGAGTTTATACATGCTACAACCAGAAACTTTACATTTACAATGTAGCGAAGAATTCGGGGAAATTCTCAGCAAGATAGTCTTCAGATTCCCAAGTGGCTTCATCCTCTGAATGTTCGCTCCACTGAATCTTGTACCATCGTGTGGTGGTTCTTCGAGTGACGTGATCTTTTCGATCCAGAACCCGGATTGGATACTCAGAGTATGTTAGGTCAGGTTGGAGTTCTATCCCTTCAACATCGATGACTTGATCAGGCACTCGAAGACACTTTTTGAGTTGCGACACATGGAATACATTGTGCACAGCTGAGAGGTGATATGGCAACCTCAACTTATAGGCTACTTTCCCATGACGAGCTATGATCTGAAATGGTCCAATGTATCGAGGAGCTAACTTGCCTTTAACTCCAAATTGACTAATTCCCTTCATGGGTGAGACTTTGAGGTAGATATAATCTCCTGTCTTGAACACCAAGGGACGGCGTCTTTGATCGGCGTAACTTTTCTGTCGCGACTGTGCAACCTTCAGATTATTTTGTATCTGCCGGACCTTTTCTTCAGTTTCTTCTACCAAAGTCAACTCCGAAGAACCATCTTTCCCCAGGCTCAGACCAATTTAGGGGTGTTCGACACCTACGACCATACACCGCCTCGAATGGTGCCATTTTGATACTTTCTTGATAACTGTTATTATACGAGAATTCCGCCAGTGCCAAACACTCATCCCATGATTCTGTGCAATTGAGTGCACATGCCCTCAACATGTCCTCCAACACCTGGTTGACTCTCTCAGTCTGTTCGTCAGTCTGTGGATGGTATGCAGTGCTATGTAGAAGTTTTGTTCCTAGTGACTTTTGGAAAGCCCTCCAAAAATTGGAAATGAATTGAGAACCTCGATCTGAGACAATGGTCTTAGGCACATCATGAAGCTTCATCAGATTCTGGATATACAGCTTCGCATAGTTCACTGCGATGTAAATGTCTTGACGGGGATGAAGTGAGCTTGCTTAGTGAGGCGATCAACCACAACCCAGGTTGAGTCAAAACCCCTGGATGTTTTTGGCAGACCCACGATGAAATCCATGCTAATGTCTTCCCATTTCCATGCAGGAATAGGTAGTGGTTGCAGTTCTCCACCAGGCTTCATGTGTACAGCTTTTACTTTCTGACAGGTGTCACACTTTGCTACATATCGAGCGATCTCTATTTTCATCTTGGTCCACCAGAACTTTTGCCTCAAATCTTGGTACATCTTATTGCTCCCGGGGTGAATGGAGAATCTGGTCAAATGTGCTTCATCGAGGTTCTTTTGGCGCAACTCAGGTACTTTTGGAACTACCAACCGATCCTTGAACCATATGACACCTTCGTTGTCAATCCGAAAACAATCCGCCGTACCGGCTTGGACTTTCTCCTTGATATGCTTGATTCCTTTGCTTTCTTTTTGAGCTGCGACGATCTCATCGCGGATGGTGGTCTCAATATTAATGTGGTTCAAGCTGCCATGTTCAACTATTTCTACCCCTAACTCCTCTAGTTCATGGCATAAAGAAAAGTCTCGGAGCTTCACTGTCAAACAATTGCAATGAACCTTCCGATTGAGTGCATCAGCAACTACATTTGCCTTACCCGGGTGGTAATGCACTTCAATGTCGTAATCCTTGATCAACTCGAGCCATCTTCGCTGTCTCATGTTCATCTCTTCTTGGGTAAATATATACTTTAGGCTGTTGTGATCGGTGTAGATCTTGCAAGTACTACCGAGCAAATAGTGACGCCAAATCTTCAATGCATGGACCACAGCGGCCAATTTTAGATCGTGAGTGGGATAATTCTCTTCATGGCGCTTAAGTTGTCGCGATGCATAAGCAATGACTCGGCCCTCTTGCATCAAGACACATCCCAGACCGGTTCCAGAAGCATCGCAGTACACGTCAAAGGGCTTTTCAATGTCCGGCTGAGCTAGAACTGGTGCAGTGGTCAACAATTTCTTCAAGGTTTGAAATGCCTGCTCAGACTCAGGTGACCAGACAAACTTGACCTCATTCTTCAATAGGCTGGTAATGGGCTTAGATATTTTGGAGAAATCTGGAATAAAGCGACGGTAATATCCCGCCATTCCCATAAAACTACAGACTTGATGCACTGTGGTCGGTGGTTTCCAATTTAAGATCTCTTCTACCTTGCTTGGGTCAACCGATACACCTTCGGCCAATAGGATATGTCCAAGAAACGGAACTCTGTCCAGCCAAAACTTGCACTTGCTGAACTTGGCATACAGTTGATGTTCTCTCAAACGAGTTAGGACTACACGAAGATGTTTGGCATGTTCTTCACGGTTTTTGGAATAGACAAGTATGTCGTCGATGAACACGACCACAAACTTGTTGAGTTCGGGCATGAAGACGGAGTTCATGAGATACATGAAGTAGGCAGGGGCATTGGTTAGGCCGAAAGACATAACCAGATACTCGTAGAGACCATATCTGGTGCTGAAGGCTATTTTGGGAATATCCTCAGGACGGATTTTTATTTGGTGGTACCCAGATCTGAGGTCAATTTTTAAAAAAACCTTGGCCCCAGCAAGTTGGTCAAAAAGTAGATCATATGCAAGGCAAAGAGTACTTGTTTTTGATGGTGACCTCATTGAGTGGACGGTAATCGACACAGAGTCTGAGGGAACTGTCCTTCTTTTTAACAAAAATAGCAGGACAACCCCAGGGAGATGAACTAGGTCTGATGAAACCCTTATCCAACAGATCCTGCAACTGAACCTTCAACTCTGCCAATTCCTTGGGTGGCATTCTATATGCTCTATGGGAAATAGGTGCTGTTCCTGGCTTCAGCTCAATGGCAAATTCTACATCACGGTCAGGGGTAAACCAGGCAATTCGTCAGGGAATACATCCCGGAATTCACAGGCTACCGGAATGTTCTGCACCTCTTTCACTGCGGTTGCACATACCCTACCAACTGCTCTTTGAGGTATTGGAAGTTGGATAAGAAGTTGAGTTTGACTATTAGGCAAGTTTACCCTGATGGTTCTATTCAGCACATCTATGAGAGCTTTGTGCTGATACATCCAATTCAAGCCTAATATCACATCTATATCCTGAGCCTTCAGCACTATCATTGAGGTCAGGAATATATGCCCGCCAAGTTCTATGGGCACCCGATGTACTATCTCTTTAGTACTAATGCGCCCTCCGGGCTACTGTATAAGTAAATTTTCCTCTATCTGCCCAATCGAAATTTCATGCTTGACAACAAATGTACGATTGATGAATGAATGCGATGCACCAGAATCAAAAAGCATGATAGCAGGATGACTTGCGACAGGGAACCTACCTAGCATGACGGGTTCACCTTCAGGAATGTCTCCAACTTGTGTGTAGTAGACCTGTCCTGCCTTTCTCACAACTTTTCCCTTCTGGGCCTGCTACAGGTGGCCACGGTGCTGAGTCTGCTGCTGCTGCTGTCCACCAGGAGCCTTCTGCGCATTCTGATTGTATTGTTTGGGGAATGGGCAGTTGCGGGACCAATGTCCCATCTTGCCACAGTTGTAGCAGGGTTGGTTGTAGGTTGCTTGAGGAGTGGTTACGCGAACGACAGGGGCATTTGGCTGAGTGGCACTTTGTTGGTTGGAAGTGTGAGAGATAGCAGCAGTTCGAACTACGACCTGCTGATGGGGATACTGGGGACGTGAGTGGTGAGTGGGATGGTAGATGATTTCTGGCGCTTCTGATGGCCAGAAGATCCAGTTGATCCAGACTTCTTCTTTTTCTTCTCTTCTTGATGCTTGCGGTCACTTTCTTCAAAAGCTATGGCACTGTTGACAGCCTCATGATAAGTGCAGTTGAGATTGTTGGACAGGCTTCGCTGAATCTTGAAGTTCAAACCCCTAACAATGCAGTCCTTCTTTTTCTGATCGGTGTTGGTATGCTCACGGGCATACTGTGACAGATGGTTGAACTGGCTGACATACTGCATGAGTGTGGATTCCTTCTATTGCAGAGCCAAGAACTGATCCAACTTCATCTTCATCACACCCGCAAGGATGTAATGTGCACGAAAAGCCTCGTGAAACTCCGCCCAAGTAAGTTGGTGCCCTTCCGGCTGGGCTGACTGGAGGTTTGCAAACCAAGCGCTTGCAGGGCCTTGGAGTTGCTGTGCTGCAAACAACGGCTTCTGGGTTTTTGTGCAGCGAATCATTCCAAATTTCTGCTCCATGATACGGAGCCAGTCATCTGCTTCCAATGGCTCATCCGCTTTGGTAAACACCGGTGGACGGGTGTCTGTAAAGTCCACATAAGTTGTTTCCTCATCATGGTGGCGGCCACGGTGCCCACCACGGTCATCCCGGTTTTGAGCAAGCAACGCTGTAGCATTGGCTAAGGCGGCGATGGCATCTGCTAAGGTGGATGGAATCGGTGGTGCTTGCGGAATGGCCCCGTCCTCAGAAGTCCTAGCACCAGTCGAGCGGGTGTGAACAGGCCTTTGTACATAATTAAGCCCAAACTCAATCTTAGATTACTTAATTGAGTCTTAATACAGTACACACCATAATATTACAATAATCAAGGTACACAACCGACACTCGACTTAGTTCCCAAACCATAGCTAAGGTTTTCATGGCAACACTTACATTACAATACCCTAAAGAGTGCGAATACTGACATCACTAGTCCTACTGCTAGTCTAGATGTCGTCACCCACGGTCCCGTCAGAGACGACACCGTCCTCGTCAACCTCCACCACGTTCTCCTCGACGTCCTCATCGGCGTCCTCCTCGATGATCACCTGAAGAGGCTCAATCTCCTCGTCAACGTCCTCCATGTCCTGATCCTCAGGACCAACAACCACCCTATCCTCGGGGTCCTCAACACCTGGCTGCAAGATCGGGTTAAGCTCATTGTTGGGCCTATGCACCTCCTCGTGCAGTGTGTCGTTGCAGTCCTCGATCTGCTCCACGTAGATCTCAAGCTCGTGCAACCTCGCCGTGGTCGCGTGAGGACGCGACCAGGTAGCGTCCCTCTGCTCGATCAGACGAGCCACAGAAGTCCGCAGTCGGTCGATCGTCGCCACGTCCTGGTAGTGCTCCCGACGAGCGGCGGCAAAGTCCTCCATTATCCTCCTCATCTCCTCCCTCAACCTCTCTATCTCCTCCTGCAACTCAGCGCAGCTGCAGCGGGGGCGACGACTGCCAGAGGCCTCCCCGTCGCGCGGCGCCAGCTGGTGACGCGGCACACCCCTGGGTCCCATCATCTTGTGCGCGGTCTGCTTGCAGCGTGCCATGCTGGAGAAGATAAGTTGGGATTAGTGTGGATATAATATAGGCTAGCAAGAATAGGTTTGATAGATCCTAACCCATAATCAGTTTTAAGGAGGAAGTTATTTATCATGTGAATCAATCATGATGCATGAATCGTACTTACGTAATTTTAAAATCAATGCAAAATAAATAACTGCATATTCAATTTTTAACATAGGGCTAATAATAGCGCTATTCCACTGACTACCATATACAGATTAAGACAAGGGTAAGCAATTTGGACCAAAATAGCAATTTAAAGTTTATGATCCAAAATATTTTGAAGTTTTGCAAAGTAATACCGTGGTGATTTAGCAATGGAACGCTCTGGCTGTAACAGAACCACCTAAATCACGTGGCCCACAGGCACCTGCCATTGCCACTAATGACCTCTGACAGCCGGGCCCGTGTCCCAAGTGATCTAGAAGGTCCTGCCGGGCAACATTGGCGCCCGATTTCCTCCGACAGGATCCCATTGCAAAGCCATTGCAGAATTACAACATTTCAAAACAAATTACATCAGAGTATAAGCGTGGAAAAATTATAAGGTACTTAGATTACAAACCATTTGTCCAAATAAGGTACTTGGAACAATGTTCATGTTGGTGAAATCCCCAAAATACCCCTCTAGCTCATAGTTGACTAGAAAGCCCTCCTAAACCTACTTTGTTTGACCAAACAAGAAAGTTAATTTAGAAACTATGCATGTCAGAGCACCCTTAATCAAAGTTGTGTAGAATTTTATAAGAAACAAACTTTATTTTTGGGTCAACTCATGAAAATGGGTGTAAGGTGGTCAAAATTGTGAAATTGTGCAGATTTGGGGCTGTTTTGGAGTTGCTGAAATTTGCTAAGTCTAAAGCTGAAAACAGTTCCAAAGTACCTGTGTTCTTCGATCCATATCTCTCAAACCAAGCCGTTTCAGTTGAAGTTTTTATAATATGGATTGGAGTACTCGTGTAGCTCTTTGACCCATATTAGTGAAGTTTTTGCTGAAACGCCCTAGATCGCGAGTTGTGGCTCGATCAAAATCGAGTTTCAGTCGAGCATTCGGAGCTGAATCGAAACCGATTCAGTTTGAACCGGTCAGCGTCGCCGCGGCCGCCGTCAGGAATCCCGCGCCAGGTGGCGCCGTACGCCGTCGTTGCCCCTCGGCCGGCCTGCAAAAACCGAAGGCAACACGCCATTCTGTCTCCTGGCCACTCCACCCGCTCTCTCTCTCTCTCTCTCGCTCTCGCCTCTCTGCTCTCCTTTTTCCTCTCCGCCGTCGCCATCGCCGCCGAAGCGATGCCACGGTGAAATCCACCGCCACCGCACCGTCTCCGACCGCTCCATCTCCACCCGAGCTTCGCCACCCTCTACTCTACCTTTCCCGCTCATTTCTGCAACCAGCCGAGGCAAGGTATTGCACCTAGAGCCCTTCGCCGCCGTGCCATTGCCGGAGCGCCGCCGAGCTCACTGCTCGCCGCGTTGAGCATTGTGCCGTGGCCGGCTTCCCTCTCTCGTGCTCGTCTAGGTGTCTCCGCCAGTCGTGGATCTAGCATAGAAGGTTGGTCGGGCCGCTCGAGTCCTGTTTCGGCCGGGACGCCGCTCGCCGGAGTTCCCGTCCGCCACCGTGCCGCCTTGCGCGCGGTTAGGTCGAGTCGTAGTGGACCAAAGGTCGATTCGCGGGCCGTATAGCTTCGTTGGGGTTCCAGGTTCTCGGAACGAGGCTTAGCTTTGCCGGTGAAGGCCAGTAGCGGCCGGCGCACGCTCGCCGGAGCTCCGCCGTCCGCCATTGCCGTCGTTGAGCTTGCTCCGGTGATAGTTAGGTCTCGGGAGTTAGCTCATCGAGTTCGTCTCGTTCCCAGGAACACGTAGGTGCCCTCGGTGCCGCCGGTGACCTCGCCGCCGGCGAGATAGGGCCGGTCAGCGCCGGCGGCTCTGCTCTCTCTCCCTGACGCGTGGGACCCGTTTGACCAGGGAGCCCACTGGTCAGTCGCTCTGGTGCGCTTCTGGTGCACTGGGCCGAGTGTGTGTAGCGGTTTGAACCGAGTTCGTTTTAAAGGAATTAAGAAAATGAATTTTCAGAAAATTGGTAAAATCTTCCAAAAATCATATCTGGAGCTAGAAGTGTCCAAATGAGGTGAACCAAATTTTGTTGGGTTTGTATTTCTGAGCTCTATACAGGAAAAATATGAAATATGACTTTGTGGTAATTTTTCTTTGCAGTTATAATTAATTTGTTATATGCTTGTAAAATTGATAAATGTATAACTAATTATAGGAATATGCTAAAAATGTGATTCCACTTGCATTAATCTTGTTTAGAGTAGTAGGATCAGGGAAAAATATGCTTGCTAGTTGGTTACTGTTATTTATATGATGTCATGTGTAACATGCCTTTCATGCTATCTTTTTGATAAATTCACCATGCCTAGTGTAGATAAGTTATGGTTATGAATATTTTCCTTGAGCCTTGTTTTGTGATAAAGAAGCTATGAAAAATGGGAAATCTGTTGTTTGATACTTTTCACTGTAGTAAGTATTTTCTATTGCTTAAATGGCTGTCTGCTTGTCATTTTTGTGTAGCATGTTATATCTGTCCAAATGACTTGAAATTTTGCCAGTAGCCTAATAGGTGTGTGTGTTATCTACTGTAATTTTTCTAGAATTTTCTGGGTACAACAGATGTAAGGTCCAGTTATAAGCTAGTGCTTGTTTAATTGTTTTTAATTGAGTAATAATTGGTTAGGAGATGTTTTCATGCATTTCTGTGATCTTGTTCATGTGTAGGACATCTAGGTCAAATGTCTTTGCTTATATGCTTTATTCGTGGTTATTAGTTAATAAGGTGGGTGTGGTAGGGAAGTTTGATTCAAATTAATTGTTAGTGCAGGTTGTAGACCTCTTACGCAAGACGAGAAATTTTTTTATAGCTTGCTTAAGAAGGGTGAGTTTGTGTTGTTGTTTAGAGAAGAAATATGCACCTACTCAGTAAATGTTTGATAAATTATTTGGATGCTCACATGTTGTCTAATGCATCTCATGGCTCAAGTTGTGCATCTCTATATTGCATTCCATGTGCATTCTCAGTTCTCATATATGCATATCATGCATATAGGATCACCAGGAGGAGTTACACTGCTGCAATTCGATCCACCGGAGGAAGGAGTGCCCCCGGAGATCGAGGTGCCGGAAGCTCCCGAGGCCGAGGAGGAAACTGAACTGCCGGAGTGCACTGACCATCAGCCATCTAACTTTGTGAAAGGCAAGCCCCGGAGCATCCCTAAGCCTCCACCTATCTCTTTTTATATAAATGCACCGGTCTTTCTTAAATCGTATGATTGTGCACTTAAGTATAGGAGTTGAATTGATACCGTTGCTGCACTTATACCTTGTCCACTTGTTTACTATCCTGGTACTATTACTAGACAAGGGATGGGTTCGATCTTATGCTTAGCCATGCTTAGACCGGTAGAAGTCGAGGGATTTCCTATCCATCGCGAGCATAGGTGGTGACTAATGATGATGGGGATGGATTCCACATGGTTGACTATATGTGCCACCATGCCACAATGATAATGAGAGAATCAAGGCTAGGTAGCGGTGAGCCGCATGACATGGTTGAGGTCATGCTGTCTTCGGTGCTGCTTGCGGCCGACTAGGACTGAGGGCACCAGACATCAGTTGAGATTGAAGGACGTCGTCACATAGCTGGCCAGATAAGTCATTCTGACCGCGAAGCCGAGTAGTTCCTTCTGAGCCGAGAATTGGTGTGACATGGATAGACATATTCGGGAGGTAGGAAGGGTGTGCGGAGACACCATTTTGCCATAGTCAGGTCAGGGACCTGCACTTCCTGTGAGTGGGTTTGTCTCCAAGAATATGGCCCCCGCCAAGCTCGCGATATAATATGACTCAGAAAGATCTAACGGTGACCCAAGAAGCCACTGATCAGGCTGACAGGGTTTGTGATTGGCATGTTTGCCAGCTGGTACAATCGATTCGAATCGCCATCTCTCCTGGTTAGTGAGAAACTGAACTGATCTTCTGGTGAGGTAGAGGTTAACAGCTTGAACATATTGATTATGGTGAGATGAGGTTGATATCTGTGGATATCGGAAATCATATGGTTGTATTGTTTGCTATAATATCAAGTGATTGTTTAGTATAGCTGCAAACCTTAGCTTAATAGCTTAACTGAAATCAAAGCTAAACCATACCTAAAATTTATAAGTTGAGGAACTACTGTAGTAATGCTTTTTATGCAAAATGCTACTATCCTCTGAGCTCCACCAAATAAGCCTGCATATCCTTGAGAGTCTTTTTATTTACTTCCTGTCGGGTAAGTCTAGATGAGTACAATTGTGTACTCAGGGTTTTATTCCCATTGTTGCAGAAGGAGTAGTCTACTATGCTTATTGCAAGAACTGCTTCACCCCTGCAGGCAAAGAAGATTAGACCTGGGGCAAGGTCGTTATCCATCTTTAGCTCTTGTAAGATGCTGTGACATGGTCAGCTGGTGGTACTCGTATGTGAACTATGTTGTTTCAAAACTACGTTGACTTCCACTACTGTTACATTTATGTAAAAGACTATGTTGTACTCTGATGTTTTAATTCTGTTGTAAACTTATGTATCATTTGATGGGTTGTTGCTGAATTTGTAAGATCCTTGGGGTATGTTCTGTTTAAAATGTTAGAAATCCTTCGAGATTTCTGGACTACCAGGTTTATATTGGCTCAAGTGTGACTTGTTTGCTACTAAATTGGTGATCGTCGTACTTGTGCTCGTATAAATTGGTCGGTTCTGTGACAGCAGGGCTTACGCTTATCGTGGGCGATGGCTTCGTGAATCTATCGGGGCAGTTGATGAAGTGGCGAAGTAGAGCAGCCTGGCGATGCAGGGCTTATGCGCCGTCGTGACTAGGCTACCCGAACGGGTGCGGGGCTTACGCGTAGTCGGAGTTGTGCTGCCCGAGCAGTTGCGGGTCTTAGGCATTGGCGAAGTTGTGCTGCCCGAGCAGTTGAGGGTCTTACGCATTGGCGAAGTTGTGCTGCCCGAGCAGTTGCGGGTCTTACGCATTGGCGACGGATTTACTGATCTGTGAATGTGGACATACTCGTATATCAAAGCAATATGATTTTTGTTGAAGTAATGAAACAAAAAATACACATATCTGCCTTGACACATCATCAAGGATAGAAGCGACGGAGGTGTTCGATGTTCCAGGAGTTGGGGATGTCGACGCCATCGAGGTCGCACAGCCTGTACGAGCCTGGCCGAGTTATGGCTCTGACCATGTATAGTCCCTCCCATGGACAAGAAAGCTGTGCATGCCCTCCTTGCTCTGCTTGCGCCGAAGGACGAGGTCACCGACCATGAAGAACCTTCCGTTGACGTTCCGGTTATAATATCGCCGTAGCCCCTCCAGGTGTTTGGCTGTGCGTACGCAGGAGGCCAGACGCTCTTCTTAGAGTCTGTCGATGTCTTCTGCTCGTGCACCGTCGGACCTTTCTTCATTGTAGTTCTCAATTCTAGGAGCTCGGAAAGCGATGTCGGCTAGTAGCACTGCTTCTGATCCGTAGACTATAAAATATGGAGATACGCCAGTATTGCGGCTAGGCTGTGTCCGCAAGCCCCAGACGACTGCTGGCAACTCGTTGATCCAGTTTCCTGGGCTTCTTTCGACGACTTCATGTAAGCATTTCTTGAGGGCGTCGAGCAACATTCCGTTTGCTCTTTCAACTTGTCCGTTGGCTCGAGGGTGAGCCACTGAGACATACTTTACCACGATGCTTCTTTCGTCGCAAAAATCCAAGAAGTGGCTTCCGGTGAAGGTAGTACCAAGGTCAGTGATGATGCTGTTCGGAAGGCCGAAACGATGAGAGATGTCATTGAAGAACTCTGCAGCTTTGGCCACTGTTGCTTTCACCAATGGCTTGTATTCAATCCATTTGGAGAATTTATCGATGGCGACGTACACGCAACGGTAGCCCCCCTTAGCCACCTTGAAAGGACCTATCATGTCGAGTCCCCACGTGGCAAAGGGCCAGGATGCAGGTATGGTCTGTAGCTCCTGCGCTGGGACATGTATCTGCTTTGCGAAAAACTGGCACGCCTTGCAGTGGCGCACAATCTTCTCGGCATCCTAGATGGCGGTAGGCCAGTAAAATCCTGCTCGAAAAGCTTTGTCGACCAGAGTACGTGAGGCTACGTGGTTGCCACACATGCCTCCATGCACTTCTTGGAGTATCTTGATGCCCTCTTCGCGTGTGACACACTTCTAGAATACTTCACTCCTGGTGTTTTTACGCATGAGCTTGTTGTCGATGAGGACGTAATTCTTAGAACGTCTCACAAGACGTTCTGCTTCTATTTTATCTTTGGGGATTTTGGCTTCGAGCAGGTAAGCGATGAAGGGTACTCTCCAATCTTCTATAGAATCAGAGATGCAAGCCGTTATCTGACTGGACAGAGGTGCTTCGCCCTCTTCTTCTGGGATGGAGGAACGGGCCAAATCTTGGATGAAGACGCTGGGAGGGGTATCAGCTCGTGATGAACTGAGCTTAGATAGCTCGTCAGCTGCCTGGTTCTCAGCTCGGACAACGTGGTGAAACTCAATGGCCAAGAATTTTCCTTCGAGATTTCTGATTGCGGCAACGTAGGCATCCAACTTCTCGCTGTTGCAGTCCCAATTTTTATTGACCAGATTGATAACCAGGGTAGAGTCCCCAAACACCATCAGCCACCGGATGCTGAGCTCGGAGGTGATCTGTAGGCCATGGATGGCGGCTTCGTATTCGGCAGCGTTGTTTGAGGCTTTGAAAAAGATTCTCAACACGTAGCGGAGGCGTTCAACAGAAGGTGATATGAGGAGTACACCGGCGCCTACGCCTCCAATGCTTAGGGACCCGTCGAAATACATCGTCTAGTGTTCCTCCTGCTCGGTGGGTACTTGTTCCTGCATTTCAGTCCATTCGGCGATGAAGTCAGACAGCTCCTGTGACTTGATCGTCGTTCGGCTGTGGAACTCTAGAGAATAAGTTCCCAACTCCACGGCCCACTTCATGATTCTGCCATTGGTGTCTTTGTTGCGAAGGATGTTGCCAAGAGAATGTTGGGTGACCACTATGATTGGGTGGGCTTCAAAATAGTGACGGAGCTTGCGTGACGTGATGAGGATGGCGTAGATCAACTTCTGCACCATCGGATAGCGAGCTGTGGACTCGTCCAGGACTTCGCTGATAAAATAGGCTGGTCACTGAACCGGATATGCGTGACCATCTTCCTCCCTTTCGATGACTATTGCCGTGCTGACAACATTGCTTGTCGCGGCGATGTAGAGTAGCAGAGTTTCGCCCTTTTTGGGTGCTGTAAGGAGCGGAGGATATACCAGGAACTGCTTTAGGTCCTTGAAGGCTTGATCGGCTTCTTCTGACCAGACAAATTTTTCGCCTGCCTTGAGGAGCTTGAAGAAGGGAAGGCCTTTTTTGCCTAACCCGGAGATGAATCGGCTTAGGGCCTCCATGCACCTAGTGAGCTTCTGAACATCCTTGACGTTGGTCGGGGGCTTCATTCTCATGACATCGTCGATCTTTTCTGGATTAGGGAGTATGCCTTGTTTGTTGACGATGTTGCCGGGCAGGTTGCTAGACGGGACGCCAAAAACGCATATGGAAGGGGTCAGTTTCCATTGGAAATCATCCAACTTTTTGAAGAGTGCTTCGAGGTTGGAGATGAGGTCTTCAGCCTTTCGGGTTTTTATGATGACATCATCGACATAGGCTGCGGCAATGTCGGGAATGAGATCCTTGAGGCATGCCTGGATGGCCCGCTGGTATGTCGCGCCAGCGTTCTTCAGGCCAAAGGACATGGTCTTGTAGCAGTAGGCCCTGAAGGGAGTGATAAAGGAAGTTTTATCCTGGTTTTCTTCCTTCAAGGCAATCTGGTGGTAGCCAGAGTAGCAGTCGAGGAAGCTGAGTAGCTCGCAGCCGGCTGTGAAGTCGACGACTTCATCGATGCGGGGGAGACCGAAGGGGTCTTTAGGGCAATGTTTGTTGAGATTGGTGTAATCAACGCACATTCTCCATTCATTATTCTTTTTTCTTACAAGGACCGGATTGGCTAACCAATCGGGATGATACACCTCTTTAATAAAGCCAGCAGCTAGGAGCCGGGCAATTTCTACCCTAATAGCCTCCTTCTTGTTTGGAGAGAAATGTCGGAGCTTCTGTTTGACGGGCTTGGCGGTCTTCGAGACGTTCAAGGAGTGCTCGATCAGCTCCCTCGGTACGCCAGGCATGTCCGCGGGTTTACACGCGAAAACGCTGACGTGCTTTCTGAGGAAGCTGACGAGCGCGTCTTCCTATTTGGGGTCAAGATCTGCCCCGATGCGAGTAGTCTTACTCGGGTCACCAGGAACGAGGACGATGTCCTTTGTCCCCTTGCTCTTGGTAGCAGCTCTGGGCGGGGTCTTCTCTGGGATGACCTGTTCTTCGGGCGCCAGTTTCTGTGCATCCACTATGCACATATTCATCAGAAGGGAGACGTCGGTGGCTTCTGCCATGGCGATGGCCTCCTTCTCGCAGTCATACGTGACTTGGAGGTTAGAGCGGGCCATAAGGATGCCAGTCTCCGTTGGCATCTTCATGACGAGGTAGGTATAGTTGGGGATGGCCCCAAACTTGGCCAAAGCTGGACGGCCAAGTATGGCGTGATACGCGGCGTCGAAGTCAGCCACCAAGAAGTCGATGTGCTTGATGCGGAAGCACCGTGGTGTCCCAAACTAGACAGGCAGATTGATCTGTCCCAGGGGGTAGGAGGGCTTCCCTGGACTATTCCCCAAAACAGAGCCGTGGTCGGCTCCAGATCTTCAGCTCGGAGTCCGAGCTCGTTGGCGGCTCCGGAGAACAGGATGTTGAGGCCGCTGCCACCTTCGATCAGCACCTTACGGAAGTGTGTCTTGTGTATCACCGGGTCGAGGATCAGCGGGAAGCGCCCCAAGTATCGGATCTCCGTCCACTGGTCCTCTCTGCTGAAGGTGATGGCTTTGTGCGACCAAGGAAGAAATCTCGGGTCGGTGATGGAGGCGTTATGGTTGGCGACGGAGTTGACGCGTCTAGCGACGATCTTCTGCTCTCTCTTCG
This sequence comes from Eremochloa ophiuroides, assembly GCA_038502445.1. Lineage (NCBI taxonomy): Eukaryota > Viridiplantae > Streptophyta > Magnoliopsida > Poales > Poaceae > Eremochloa > Eremochloa ophiuroides. Next base: position 35,808,637 of record JAHLJS010000005.1, read on the forward strand.
ACTCTATTGCTATGCGGCCACCAATGATCGTGGAGACCGTTTGGTGAGCTTCAGTGAAGCCTGGAGGCTGGTCGTTATTGTCATCGCGCTTGTCTCTCGGACTCTATGCGAGCCCTCTTCTTGTCTTCTTCTTGGAACGCCCTGTAGAAGCCATAACATTCTCTCATGGTATGCTTATGGAACTTGTGGATGGGGCATTGACTATTGAGGAGCTTGTCGTAAGCCTCTTCATAATTGCGCTTCGGGGCTTGTCGGGAGTTATAGACTTGGTAGTGGCGACGCCTTTCACTGGCCCTAGAGCCTTCCGGTTCGTCATGGCGACGTCGATCGGAGCGATGTTGATCGTGGCGATCGCGTTCGCCACGGTGGTGGTCTCGCCGGGCTCCTCGGTCATCGTGGCGCCGATCAGATCGGCGGTCGGTGTCATCGCGGCTTGGTCGGTCGGGGAAGTGGAGGCGGCTATGGACGGAGTGGCGGGCCACCTCGCTCCCCTCGGCGTACTTGTTGGCGATGCGCAGCATCTCGGCTATGGAGTCTGGTCTGCAGCGGTACAGCTTAATTTAGAGCTCCTCATCAGGTCGGAGGCCACGTATGAAAGCAGAGATAGCCTCAGCATCCGTGACGCCTGGAATGTTGTTTCTGGTTTCTGAGAAGTGCCGAATATAATCCCGCAATGATTCTCGCGACGCCTGCTGGAGCTTTTCAAGATCAAACTTTGTGCCAGGCTGCTTGCAGGTGGCACTGTAGTTGTTGATGAACTGCTCTCTCAGCTGATCCCAAGTGTCTATGGAGTTCGGCTTCAGGCTCAGCAACCAATTATTGGCGGATGCGTTGAGCATGACAGGCAAGTAATTTGCCATGACGTCAGAGTTCCTCCCAGCAGCTTTGACTGCGATCTCGTAGATGGTAAGCCATTTGGTGGGATCGGCGGTGCCGTCGTAGGTCTCGACGCCAACAACCTTGAAGTTCGCTGGCCAGTGTACCACCTGGAGTTCTGCCGTGAAGGGGAGTCTAGGAGCATTTTTGTAGTTGACCGGAGGGCCGTGCGCTTCGTCAAATTCCTTGCGGCGCTCAGCCTCTGCTCAGTGCCTAGCTTCCCTCCGGTTCTCAATGCGCCCCCGGAGATCTCTGGTCTTCAGCTTTTCACGGAGGTCGGACTGATTTACCTCCTGGTCTCCATCTTGGCGATGACGTCTCTGGCCGCCACGGGAATGACCACCACCGTCGTGAATAATCTCGGTGGCCGACGCAGTGGAGTGCAACGGAGGTGGTAACTGGTGTTCTTCGTTAATCTGGACTTGGGCTTCTTGGAGGTAAGCCGTAAGGCGCTCCACTTCAGGTGTCAGGGCCAGTCTTTTGGCCACCTCTATCGCGATGGCGACGTTTACACTGGGGGTCTTGTAGACCTGGTGTTAGCTGACCAGATCGAATTCTGGCTCCAAGTTCCGCACGGTGGCCTTCCTTGCCTCGGCTTGCAGCTCGCGACGCCGTCTTCGGTGGGTGTTTCTTCCTTCACGGGCTGCTCGGGCCTCTTCGGTTTCATTCGGGGGAGGGGCGCTGTCGTTGCTGATGGCGAGGATGGGCCCACCGATGAACCGACCAGTGGGAGGGGCAGATCAGTGAGATCGCTGCCTTCCACGTCATTGAGGTCGGAGCAGTCATTATCGGCGATGATGTAGCTAGAGCTGGTGCCGACGTGATCTGGGAAGGAGCGCAGTAGATGTGCGAAACTGGAAGCCGTGTTCCGGAGACCGAACGGCATATAGCCACTCGGGAGGTCGTGGTCGAAGGCCTTCGGAACCGCGACTGCTCGGGGTCACAGCTCGTCGACTCGTCCCTGAGGAGTGATGGTGATGGACAGAGTCGTGTCCTGGCGGGGTGGAGAAGGTCGTCGCGCCGTTGATGGGTGCTAAAGGCGGTCTGCAGTCGACTCCGACATCCGGAGACTCTCGGACAGACCTTGGGAGATCCGATCTATGGATCCAATCAGGTCGTCGTTGTCGATGGTCTTTCGGATGTAGCGTGGGAGCTTTCTTGCCGGGATGGAGGTTGCTAGAGGAGTTGGAGTAGATGCGATCTGGGTCGCTTCCAGGATCCTTCCTTCGCCGTCGGGACCGATGATCCAGGTGATGGATCCCACCGTGAAGATCTGGCCTGGCGTTGGGAGCTCGATGGAGTTTGGAAAAAATCCCCTTGTTCACCATGGATCAAGAAGCACACCCCCTACCTGGCGCCAACTGTCGACGAGGTATCTTCGGCGGTCTACCGAGGGGTATTCCCAAGGTAGTAGATTGATCGGTAAAGGTGCGCCTGAGACGAGCAAGAGTTGCGCAGTAAGCGCGAGACAAATGATTTAGACAGGTTCAGGCCGCCGCGAGGCGTAATACCCTACGTTCTGTGTGTTGCTGTATTGTATTGGTAGTAGATGAGATGAATTGAGGGGATCCCCTGCCTGCCTTATATAGTCTGGGGGGCAGGGTTACAAGTCGGTTTTACCATACACATCAGATTACAATACTAGCCAAACAAGGAAACTAATCGGCTTGATATTAGGAAAGCTATTTCCTTGTCCGCGAAGCCATCGGCGGATATACGTGATCTTCGGGAGAACGTGTAGACGACGCGTCCTTGGCAGTCCGGGCTTGATCGGATGACTTGGCCCCTGTATTGCCATGCGGGTATATGGGTCTCTACCCCCACACAAAGCAAATAGTTTTCGTGCCAATGACAGGTTCGACACAACGCATCCAAAGCCATCCAAACGAGGTTCCACTTCTCCCATGACACCTCTGTGTTTCATTTAGTGCAAAGCAAATAGTTTCCGTGGCTATGATAGGTTCGAAGCAAACCGTGCTCGTATCTTGCATCTTGGTTTCACAATGCATCCAAACTCGTCCAAACGAGGTTCCACTTTTCCCATGACACCTACGAGTTTCATGGAGTGCAAAGCAAATAGTTTTCGTTCCTATGGTAGGTTCGAAACAAACTGCTCCTATCTTGCATCTTGGTTTGACAACGCATCCAAACTCGTCCAAACGGGGTTCCACTTCTCCTATAACACCTATGTGTTAGCAAATAGTTTTCGTTCCTATGGTAGGTTCGAAGCAAACCATGCTCCTATCTTGCATCTCGGTTTTACAATGCATCCAAACCCATCCAAATGAGATTCCAGTTCTCCCATGACACCTATAAGTTTCATGGAGTGCAAAGCAAATAGTTTTCGTGCCTATGGTAGGTTCGAAGCAAACCGTGCTCCTATCTTGCAACTAGGTTTCACAACGCATCCATACTCATCCAAATGAGGTTCGACTTCTCCCATGACACCTATGAGTTTCATGGAGTGCAAAGCAAATAGTTTTCGTGCCTAAGGTAGGTTCGAAGCAAATCGTGCTTCTATCTTGCATCTTGGTTTCTCAACGCATCCAAACACATCCAAACAAGGTTTCACTTTCCCATGACACCTATGAATTTCAAGGAGTGCAAAGCAAATAGTTTTCGTGCCTATGGTGGGCTCAAAGTAAACCGTGGTCCTATCCTGCATCTTGGTTTCACAACGCATCCAAATTCATCCAAACGAGGTTCCACTTCTCCCATGACACCTCTGAGTTTCATTGACTGCAAAGCAAATAGTTTTCGTGCCTAAGGTAGGTTCGAAGCAAACCGTGATCGTATCTTGCATCTTGGTTTCACAACGCATCCAAACTAATCAAAACGAGGTTCCAATTCTCCCATGACACCTTTGTGTTTCATGAAGTGAAAAGCGAATAGTTTTCGTGCCTACGGTAGGTTCGATGTGAACTATGCTCCTATCTAGCATCTTGGTTTCACATAGCATCCAAAGTCATCCAAACAAGGTTCCACTTCTCCCATGACACCTCTCTGTTTCATGGAGTGCAAAGCAAATAGTTTTCGTGCCTATGGTAGGTTCGAAGCAAACTGTGCTCCTATCTTGCATCTTGGTTTCACAACGCATCCAAACTCATCCAAACGAAGTTCCACTTCTCCCTTGACACCACTGTGTTTTATGTAGTGCAAAGCAAATAGTTTTCGTGCCTATGGAAGGTTCGAAGCAAACCGTGCTCCTATCTTGTATCTTGGTTGCACAAGGCATCCAGACAAATCCAAACGAGGTTCCACTTCTCCCATGACACCTATGTGTTTCATGGAGTGCAACGCAAATAGTTTTCATGCCTATGGCAGGTTCGAAGCAAACTGTGCTCCTATCTTGCATCTCAGTTTCACAACACATCCAAACTCATCCAAATGAGGTTCCAGTTCTCCCATGACACCTCTCTGTTTCATGGAGTACAAAGCAAATAGTTTTCGTGCCTATGGTAGGTTCGAAGCAAACTGTGCTCCTATCTTGCATCTCAGTTTCACAAAACATCCAAACACATCCAAATGAGGTTCCAGTTCTCCCATGACACCTATAAGTTTCATGGAGTGCAAAGCAAATAGTTTTCGTGCCTATGGTAGTTTCGAAGCAAACCGTGCTCTTATCTTGCATCTAGGTTTCACAACGCATCCATACTCATCCAAACGAGGTTCCACTTCTCCCATGACACCTATGAGATTCATGGAGTGCAAAGCAAATAGTTTTCGTGCCCATGGTATGTTCGAAACAAACCGTGCTCCTATCTTGCAACTTGGTTTCATAACGCATCCAAACTCATCCAAACGAGGTTCCACTTTTTCCATGACACCTATGAGTTTCATGGAGTGAAAAGCAAATAGTTTTTATGCTTACGGTAGGTTCGAAGCAAACTGCTCCGATTTTGCATCTTGGCTTCACAACGCATCCTATCTTGCCTATGGTCAGTTCAAAGCAAACCATGCTCCTATCTTGCTTATCGGTTTCTCAACGCATCCAAACTCATCCAAATGAGGTTCCAATTCTCCCATGACACCTATAAGTTTTATGGAGTGCAAAGCAAATAGTTTTCGTGCCTATGGTAGGGTCGAAGTAAACCGTGCTCCTGTCTTGCATCTAGGTTTCACAACGCATCCATACTCATCCAAACGAGGTTCCACTTCCCCGATGACACCTATGAGTTTCGTGGAGTGCGAATCAAATAGTTTTTGTGCCTATGGTAGGTTCGAAGCAAACCGTGCTCATATCTTGCATCTCACTTTCACAACGCATCCAAACACATCCAAATGAGGTTCCACTTTCCCATGACATCTATGAGTTTCGTGGAGTGCAAATCGAATAGTTTTCGTGCCTATGGAACGATCGAAACAAACTACTCCTATCTTGCATCTTGGTTCGACAAACCATCCAAACGAGGTTCCACTTCTCCCATAACGCCTATGCATTAGCAAATAATTTTCGTGCCTATTGTAGGTTCGAAGCAAACCATGCTCCTATCTTGCATCTCGGTTTCAAAACGCATCCAAACTCATCGAAATGACGTTCCAGTTCTGCCATGACACCTATAAGTTTAATGGAGTGCAAAGCAAATAGTTTTCGTGCCTATGGTTGGTTCGAAGAAAACCGTGCTCCTATCTTGCATCTAGGTTTCACAAAGCATCCAAACTCATCCAAACGAGGTTCCACTTCTCCCATGACACCTATGAGTTTCATGGAGTGCAAAGCAAATAGTTTTCGTGGCTATGGTAGGTTCGAAGCAAACCGTGCTTCTATCTTGCATCTTGGTTTCACAACACATCCAAACACATTCAAATGAGGTTCCACTTTCCCATGTCACCTATGAGTTTCATGGAGTGCAAAGCAAATAGTTTTCGTGCCTATGGTAGGTTCGAAGCAAACCGTGCTCCTATCTTGCATCTTGATTTCACAATGCATTCAAAGTCATCCAAACGAGGTTCCTCTTCTCCCATGATGCCTCTGTGTTTCATGGAGTGCAAACAAATAGTTTTCGTGCCAGTGGTAGGTGCAAAGCAAACCGTGCTCTTATCTTGCATCTTGGTTTCACAACGCATCCAAACTCATCCAAACGAGGTTCCACTTTTCCCATGACACCAACGAGTTTCATGGAGTGCAAAGCAAATAGTTTTCGTGCCTACGGTAGTTTCAACGCAAACTGCTCCTATTTTGCATCTTGGTTTGACAACGCATCTAAACTCATCCAAATGTGGCTCCACTTCTCCCATAACACCTATGCGTTAGCAAATAGTTTTCATGCCTATGGTTGGTTCGAAGCAAACCATACTCCTATCTTGCATCACGGTTTCACAACGCATCCAAACCCATCCAAATGAGGTTCCAGTTCTCCCATGACATGTATGAGTTTAATGGAGTGCAAACCAAATAGTTTTCATGCCTATGGTAGGTTCGAAGCAAACCGTGCTCCTATCTTGCATCTAGGTTTCACAACGCATCCATACTCATCGAAACGAGGTTCCACTTCTCCCATGACACCTATGAGTTTCATGGAGTGCAAAGCAAATAGTTTTTGTGCTTGTGGTTTGTTCCAAGCAAATCGTGCTTCTATCTTGCATCTTGGTTTCACAACGCATCCAAACACATCCAAACAAGGTTCCACTTCCCATGACACATAAGAGTTTCATGGAGTGCGAAGAAAATAGTTTTCGGGCCTATGGTGGGTTCGAAGCAAACCGTGCTCCTTTCTTGCATCTTGGTTTCACAAAGCATCCAAAGTAATCCAAACGAGATTCCACTTCTCCCATGACACCTCTAGGTGTCTTGGAGTGCAAAGCAAATAGTTTTCGTGCCTATGGTAGGTTCAAAGCAAACCGTGCTCGTATGTTGCATCTTGGTTTCACAACACATCCAAACTCATCCAAACTACGTTTCACTTCTCCCATGACACCTTTGTGTTTCATGGTGTGAAAAGAAAACCGTTTTCATACCTATGGTAGGTTCAAAGCAAACCGTGCTCCTATCTTGCATCTTGTTTTCACAACGCCTCCAAACTCATCTAAACGAGGTTCCAATTCTCCCATGACACCTCTGTGTTTCATGTAGTGCAAAGCAAACAGTTTTCATACCTATGGTAGGTTCAAAGCAAACCGTGCCCCTATGTTGCATCTTGGTTTCACAACGCATCCATACTCATCCAAACGAGGTTCCACTTCTTCCATGACACCTATGTTTTTCATGGAGTGCAAAGCAAATAGTTTTCGTGCCAATGGTAGGTTCGTAGCAAACCATGCTTCTATAAAGCATCTTGGTTTCACAAGGCATGCAAACACGTCCAAACGAGGTTGCACTTTTCCCATAACACCTATGAGTTTCATGGAGTGCAAAGCAAATAGTTTTCGTGCCTACGGTAGTTTCAACGCAAACTGCTCCTATTTTGCATCTTGGTTTGACAACGCATCTAAACTCATCCAAACGTGGCTCCACTTCTCCCATAACACCTATGCGTTAGCAAATAGTTTTCATGCCTATGGTTGGTTCGAAGCAAACCATACTCCTATCTTGCATCACGGTTTCACAACGCATCCAAACCCATCCAAATGAGGTTCCAGTTCTCCCATGACATGTATGAGTTTAATGGAGTGCAAACCAAATAGTTTTCATGCCTATGGTAGGTTCGAAGCAAACCGTGCTCCTATCTTGCATCTAGGTTTCACAACGCATCCATACTCATCGAAACGAGGTTCCACTTCTCCCATGACACCTATGAATTTCATGGAGTGCAAAGCAAATAGTTTTTGTGCTTGTGGTTTGGTCCAAGCAAATCGTGCTTCTATCTTGCATCTTGGTTTCACAACGCATCCAAACACATCCAAATAAGGTTCCACTTCCCATGACACATAAGAGTTTCATGGAGTGCGAAGAAAATAGTTTTCGGGCCTATGGTGGGTTCGAAGCAAACCGTGCTCCTTTCTTGCATCTTGGTTTCACAAAGCATCCAAAGTAATCCAAACGAGATTCCACTTCTCCCATGACACCTCTAGGTGTCTTGGAGTGCAAAGCAAATAGTTTTCGTGCCTATGGTAGGTTCAAAGCAAACCGTGCTCGTATGTTGCATCTTGGTTTCACAACACATCCAAACTCATCCAAACTAGGTTTCACTTCTCCCATGACACCTTTGTGTTTCATGGTGTGAAAAGAAAACCGTTTTCATACCTATGGTAGGTTCAAAGCAAACCGTGCTCCTATCTTGCATCTTGTTTTCACAACGCCTCCAAACTCATCTAAACGAGGTTCCAATTCTCCCATGACACCTCTGTGTTTCATGTAGTGCAAAGCAAACAGTTTTCATACCTATGGTAGGTTCAAAGCAAACCGTGCCCCTATGTTGCATCTTGGTTTCACAACGCATCCATACTCATCCAAACGAGGTTCCACTTCTTCCATGACACCTATGTTTTTCATGGAGTGCAAAGCAAATAGTTTTCGTGCCAATGGCAGGTTCGTAGCAAACCATGCTTCTATAAAGCATCTTGGTTTCACAAGGCATGCAAACACGTCCAAACGAGGTTGCACTTTTCCCATGACACCTATGAGTTTCATGGAGTGCAAAGCAAATTGTTTTCGTGCCTATGGTAGGTTCAAAGCAAACCATGCTTGTATCTTGCTTCTTGGTTTTACGACGCATCTAAAGTCATCCAAATGAGGTTCCACTTCTACCATGACACCTATGGGTTTCATGGAATACAAAGCAAATAGTTTTCGTCCCTATGGTAGGTTCAAAGCAAACCGTGCTCCTATCTTGCATCTTGGTTTCACAACGCATACAAAGTCATCCAAACGAGGTTCCACTTCTCCCCTGACACCTCTGTGTTTCATGGAGTGCAAACCAAATAGTTTTCGTGCCTATGGTAGGTTCAAAGCAAACCGTGCCCGTATCTTGCATCTAGGTTTCACAACGCATCCAAACACATCCAAACGAGGTCCACTTCTCCCACGATACCTATGTGTTTCATGGAGAGCAAAGCAAGTAGTTTTCGTGTCTATGGTAGGTTCGAAGCAAACCATGCTCCTATCTTGCATCTTGGTTTCACAACGCATCCATTCTGATGCAAACGAGGTTACACTTCTCCCCTGACACCTCCATGTTTCACGAAGTCCAAAGCAAATAGTTTTCGTGCCTATGGTAGGTTCGAGGCAAACCGTGCTCCTATCTTGCATCTTGGTTTCACAACGCATCCAAACTCATCCAAACGAGGTTCCACTTTTCCCATGACACATATGAGTTTCAAGGAGTGCAAAGCAAATAGTTTTCGTGCCTATGGTAGGTTCAAAGCAAACTGCTCCTATCTTGCATCTTGGTTTGACAACGCATACAAACTCATCCAAATGAGGATCCACTTCTCCCATAACACCTATATGTTAGCAAATAGTTTTCATTCCTATGGTAGGTTCGAAGCAAACCATACTCCTGTCTTGCATCTCGGTTTCACAGCGCATCCACACTCCTCCAAAGGAGGTTCCACTTCTCCCATGACACCTATAAGTTTAATGGAGTGGAAAGCAAATAGTTTTGGTGCCTATGGTAGGTTCGAAGAAAACCGTACTCCTATCTTGCATCTAGGTTTCACAATGCATCCATACTCATCCAAACGAGGTTCCACTTCTTACATGACACCTATGAGGTTCATGGAGTGCAAAGCAAATAGTTTTCATGCCTATGGTAGGTTCGAAGCAAACCGTGCTTCTATCTTACATCTTGGTTTCACAGTGCATCCAAACACATCCAAACGCGGTGCCACTTTCCCATGACACCTATGTGTCTGATGGAGTGCAAACAAATAGTTTTCGTGCCTATGGTAGGTTCGAAGCAAACCATGCTCCTATCTTGCATCTTGGTTTTACAACGCATCTAAACTCGTCCAAACGAGGTTCCACTTCTCCCATGACACCTATGTGTTTCATGGAGTACAAAGCAAATAGTTTTCGTGCCTATGGTAGGTTCAAAGAAACCGAGCCCCTATCATGCAACTTGATTTCACAACACATCCAAACTCAACCAAACGAGGTTCCACTTCTCCCATCAAATAGTTTTTGTGCCTATGGTAGGTTCGAAGCAAACCGTGCTCCTATCTTGCATCTTGGTTTCACAACACATCCAAACGAGGTTCCACTTCTCCCATGACACCTCTGTGTTTAATGTAGTGGAAATCAAATAGTTTTCGTGCCTATGGTAGGTTCGAAGCAAACCATGCTCCTATCTTGCATCTTGGTTTCAAAACGCATCCATACTCATCCAAACGAGGTTCTAGTTCTCCCGTGACACCTTTGTGTTTCATGTAGTGCAAAGCAAATAGTTTTCGTGCCTATGGTAGGTTCGAAGCAAAGCATGCTTCTATAAAGCATCTTGGTTTCACAAGGTATGCAAACACATCCAAATGAGGTTCCACTTTTCCACAGACTCCTATGAGTTTCATGGAGTGCAAAGCAAATAGTTTTCGTACCTATGGTAGGTTCGAAGCAAACCATGTGCCTATCTTGCATCTTAGTTTCACAATGCATCTAAACTCATCCCAACTGAGGATCCACTTCTCCCACGAAACCTATGTGTTTCATGGAGTACAAAGCAATAGTTTCGTGCCTATGGTAGGTTCGAAGCAAACTGTCCTCCTATCTTGCATCTTGGTTTTGACAACGCATCCAAAGTCATCCAAACGAGGTTCCACTTCTCCCATGACACCTCTGTGTTTGATGGCGTGCAAAGCAAATAGTTTTCCTGCCTATGGTTGGTTCGAAGCAAACCGTGCTCCTATCTTGCATCTTGATTTCACAATGCATCCAAACTCATCCAAACGAGGTTCCACTTCTCCCATGACACCTCTGTGTTTCATGGAGTGCAAAGCAAATAGTTTTCGTGCCTATGGTAGGTTCGAAGCAAACCATGCTCCTATCTTGCATCTCGGTTTCAAAACGCATCCAAACTCATCCAAATGAGGTTCCAGTTCTCCCATGACACCTATAAGTATCATGTTGTGCAAAGCAAATAGATTTCGTGCCTATGGCAGTTTCGAAGCAAACTGTGCTCCTATCTTGCATCTAGGTTTCGGAACGCATCCATACTCATCCAAACGAGGTTTCACTTGTCCCAGGACACCTATGAGTTTCATGGAGTGCAAATCAAATAGTTTTTGTGCCTATGGTAGGTTCGCAGCAAACTGCGCTCCTATCTTGCATCCTGGTTTCACAACGCATCAAAACACATCCAAACAAGGTTCCACTTTCCCATGACATCTATGAGTTTCATGGAGTGCAAAGCATATATAGTTTTCGTGCCTATGGTAGGTTCGAAGCAGACTGATCCTATCTTGCATCTAGGTTTGACAACGTATCCAAACTCATTAAAACGAGGTTCCACTTCTCCCATAACACCTATGTGTTAGCAAATAGTTTTCATGCCTTTGGTAGGTTCAAAGCAAACCATGCTCCTATCTTGCATCTCGGTTTCACAACGCATCCAAAGTCACCCAAATGAGGTTCCAGTTCTCCCATGACACCTATAAGTTTAATGGAGTGCAAAGCAAATAGTTTTCATGCCTATGCTAGGTTCGAAGAAAACCGTTCTCCTATCTTACATCTTGGTTTCACAACAAATCCATACTCATCAAAACGTGGTTCCACTTCTCACATGACACCTATGAGTTTCATGTAGTGCAAAGCAAATAGTTTTCGTGCCCATGGAAGGTTCGAAGCAAACCGTGCTTCTATCTTGCATCTTGGTTTCACAGCGCATCCAAACACAACCAAACGATGTTCCACTTTCCCATGACACCTATGAGTTTCATGGAGTGCAAAGCAAATAGTTTTCGTGCCTATGGTAGGTTTGAAGCAAACCATGCTCCTATCTTGCATCTCGATTTCACAACGCATCCAATCTCATCCAAATGAGGTACCAGTTCTCCCATGACACCTATAAGTTTAATGGAGTGCAAAGCAAATAGTTTTTGGGCCTATGGTAGGTTCGAAGCAAACCGTGCTCCTATCTTGCATCTAGGTTTCACAACGCATCCTTGCTCATCCAAACGAGGTTCCACTTCTCCCATGACACCAATGAGTTTGAAGGAGTGCAAAGCAAACAGTTTTCGTCCCTATGGTAGCTTCGAAGCAAACCATGCTTCTATCTTGCATCTTGGTTTCACAACGCATTGAAAACACATCCAAACGTGGTTCCACTTTCCCATGACACCTATGAGTTTCATGGAGTGCAAAGCAAATAGTTTTTGTGCCTATGGTAGGTTCAAAGCAAACCATGCTCCTACCTTGCATCTTGGTTTCACAACGCAACTAAAGTCATCTGATAGGAACACAAGCGCGTACGGATCGCACGTGTGCTGCTATAGTGGCCCAATCTTCATGGTGGAGCGTAGGAGAAGAGAAGATAACTATCGCTGCACGACCTGATGGAGAGGTAGTGCACCACGAGATGTTGCACCCGCGACGAACTGCCGAGACATCCACCCTTCCATGCATCGACGAAAACCAGCCCACGCAATCACGCCGTAAAGACGTGAAGCACAAACTGGGTGAACCGTAGTTCGGCGTTCTACAACCCCCTCAGGAATCGAAAGAACTAAGTTGCAAAGCACTCATGCCTTACCATAGATTTCCAAATATTCTCTCCATCGGAGAAGAACACACACAAGGTGGCTATCTTATCATTATCAAAAGTCTCTTATCTTATCTTATTACAATGGAGGATTACATGGATATTTATACTCAGGAACATCCCTCCTGGTTGGGTGTGAACAGAGGCATAAATAAAAGAAAGTGGAAGGTCATCTTGGTGGAGAAATTGAAGGGGCATCTCTGATTCTCGCGCAGCACTAACAGCCTGTGCAGCCTCCACTAAAACAGCCATAACTCCAAGCTCGGAAGTCCAAAAGATGCACTGTTTGTTGCGTTGAAAAATAGACTTCAATAGCTTTCTGTTGATATGGAATGTGAATGCTGAAACATGTCCTAAATTTGCAGATATAGCTGTAGAAATTGATCCAGTGTTGCTGCGATAATTGTCCAATCAAATTTCCAGCTGGGTTATACTTGTTCACATCATTCTCCCTCCCTTCAAAACGAGTCGTCCTCGACTCGTGCTCGTGGCAGCAGCAAGGATGAACATTATTGGACACTAGACTCAAGGAAGAAAAAGGACTTGACTAGGAACACGGGATAACAGATAACTACACATACTAGTCGCACTACTGGGATACAACTCCAATTAGTATCAACCTGATCAAACATCTAGGAGATTTTGGTGAGAGAAAACAAGTCCACGCAATCACACCATATAGATGTGAAGGCACGAATAGGATGAACAAAAAGTTCATCTCTCAACAATCTCTACCGTATGATTGTTCAAATCAGATCAACACCAAAATAGAATTGATAAACCAGTGCTGCAGAAGGAATAAGGTAGCTTGCTCACACCATGACAACCGTGGCTCTGATACCAAATGATAGGAACACAAGCGCGTACGGATCGCACGTGTGCTGCTATAGTGGCCCAATCTTCATGGTGGAGCGTAGGAGAAGAGAAGATAACTATCGCTGCACGACCTGATGGAGAGGTAGTGCACCACGAGATGTTGCACCCGCGACGAACTGCCGAGACATCAATGATAGGAACACAAGCGCGTACGGATCGCACGTGTGCTGCTATAGTGGCCCAATCTTCATGGTGGAGCGTAGGAGAAGAGAAGATAACTATCGCTGCACGACCTGATGGAGAGGTAGTGCACCACGAGATGTTGCACCCGCGACGAACTGCCGAGACATCCACCCTTCCATGCATCGACGAAAACCAGCCCACGCAATCACGCCGTAAAGACGTGAAGCACAAACTGGGTGAACCGTAGTTCGGCGTTCTACAACCCCCTCAGGAATCGAAAGAACTAAGTTGCAAAGCACTCATGCCTTACCATAGATTTCCAAATATTCTCTCCATCGGAGAAGAACACACACAAGGTGGCTATCTTATCATTATCAAAAGTCTCTTATCTTATCTTATTACAATGGAGGATTACATGGATATTTATACTCAGGAACATCCCTCCTGGTTGGGTGTGAACAGAGGCATAAATAAAAGAAAGTGGAAGGTCATCTTGGTGGAGAAATTGAAGGGGCATCTCTGATTCTCGCGCAGCACTAACAGCCTGTGCAGCCTCCACTAAAACAGCCATAACTCCAAGCTCGGAAGTCCAAAAGATGCACCGTTTGTTGCGTTGAAAAATAGACTTCAATAGCTTTCTGTTGATATGGAATGTGAATGCTGAAACATGTCCTAAATTTGCAGATATAGCTGTAGAAATTGATCCAGTGTTGCTGCGATAATTGTCCAATCAAATTTCCAGCTGGGTTATACTTGTTCACATCATCATCCCAAAGAGGTTCCACTTCTCCCATGACACCTCTGTGTTTCATGGAGTGCAAAGCAAATAGTTTTCATGCCTATGGTACGTTCGAAGCAAACCGTGCTCGTATCTTACATCTTGGTTTCACAACGCATCCAAACTCATCCAAGCGAGGTTCCAGTTCTCCCATGACACCTTTGTGTTTCATGGAGTGAAAAGCAAATAGTTTTTGTGCCTATGGAAGGTTCGACGCAAACCGTGCTGCTATCTTGCATCTTGGTCTCACAACGCATCTGAAGTCATCCAAACGAAGTTCCACTTCTCCCATGACACCTCTGTGTTTCATGGTGTGCAAAGCAAATAGTTTTCATGCCTATGGTAGGTTCGAAGCAAACCATGCTCCTATCATGCATCTTGGTTTCACAATGCATCCAAACTCATCCAAATGAGGTTCCACTTCTCCCATGACACCTCTGTGTTTCATGTAGTGCAAAGCAAATAGTTTTCGTGCCTATGGTCGCTTCGAAGAAAACCATGCTCCTATCTTGCATCTTGGTTTCTCCACGCATCCAAACACATCCAAACGAGGTTCCACTTTCCCATGACATCTATGAGTTTCATGGAGTGCAAAGCAAATAGCTTTCGTGCCTATGGTAGGTTCAAAGCGGACTGCTCCTATCTTGCATCTTGGTTTGACAATGTATCCGAACTCATCCAAACGAGGTTCCACTTCTCCCATAGCACCTATGTGTTAGCAAATAGTTTTCGTGCCTATGTTAGATTCGAAGCAAACCTTGCTCCTATCTTGCATCTCGGTTTCACAACGCATCCAAAGTCATCCAAATGATGTTCCAGTTCCCCCATGACACCTATAAGTTTAATGGAGTGCAAAGCAAATAGTTTTCATCCCTATGCTAGGTTCAAAGAAAACCATTCTCCTATCTTGCATCTTGGTTTCACAACACATCCATACTCATCCAAACGAGGTTCCACTTCTTACATGACACCTATGAGTTTCATGTAACGCAAAGCAAATAGTTTTTGTGCCTATGGTAGGTTCAAAGAAAACCGTGCTCCTATCTTGCATCTAGGTTTCAGAACGCATCCATACACATCCAAACGAGGTTCCACTTTCTCCCATGACACCTATGAGTTTCATGGAGTGCAAAGTAAATAGTTTTCATGCCTATGGTAGGTTCGAAGCAAACTGTGCTTCTATCTTGCATCTTGGTTTCACAACGCATCCAAACACATCCAAGCGAGGTTCCACTTTCCCATGACACCTATGAGTTTCATGGAGTGCAAAGCAAATAGTTTTCGTGCCTATTGTAGGTTCGAAGCAAACCGTGCTCCTATCTTGGATCTTGGTTTCACAACGCATCCAAAGTCATCCAAACGAGGTTCCACTTCTCCCATGACACCTCTGTGTTTCATGGAGTGCAAAGCAAATAGTTTTTGTGCCTATGGTAGGTTCGAAGGAAACCGTGCTCCTGTCTTGCATCTTGGTTTCACAATGCATCCAAACTCATCCAAATGAGGTTCCACTTTTCCCAAGACACCTATGAGTTTCTTGGAGTGCAAAGCTAATAGTTTTCGTGCCTATGGTAGATTCGAAGCAAACTGCTCCTATCTTGCATCTTGGTTTGACAACGCATCCAAACTCATCCAAACGAGGTTCCACTTCTCCCATAACACCTATGTTTTTGTGTTGACACCTGTTATCATCCAAATTTTATTATGAATTATCCCTGTATTAAACATGAATATCAATGTAGAATAGGGTTATTACTGACACATTCCACGAGTTTTGGTGAATTGTCTATTTCCCAGGGGATTTTCCAGAAAAGCTTAAAAGAAGGATTAAAGAGCATAATTACCGCGAAGCTTAACCGCCAAGGAAACATCATCACGAGAACAGTAGAAGCATCTGGAACACACCCGAAGCACCGAAGCCCGAAACCCGACAAGGTAGGCCAGCCGGCGCCAGGGTGGGGCCGGCCGGCGCCTCCTAGGGTTTCCCCCGCGCCGCTTTCTGGAGTCTTCTACCACCGCCTATTAAAAGTCATCTGGGCCCTTGTTTCAAGTCGGTTTGATCCTACGGCATACGTGCATCCCACCATGCTATAAATAGAGAGGCGTACCCCCCTAGAGGAGAACCAGATCAAGGGATGAAGACCCTGAAGCATTAGTTAGATATCCACCAGATCTAGGCTAGCAGTCGAGAGAGAGATTAGAGAGATAGAGTAGATGAGTAGAGATTCGGAGGAGTCCCGGCCTGTCGGAGCTTCTTCGTACCTGTGTTCGTCTGGATTCAGCTCCCTCGCCCAGAGTTGCGTTCTGAGGTACTTTTGTATTCAACATCCTGATTCAAGTAAGCATTTGTTCTTATTCGTTCTTAAGTTTACAACTCTATTTGAGTGCTTTGATCTTGGTAGCTCCTTGGTTGAAGTAGTAGTTTGTAGTGTAGACGTGGTGTCTGGGCTATAATTACTTGTGAATGTCCCCTGATTGGCCGGATAGTGGTAGATCGCGTAGGTGACAGCTGCGTTGAGTCCTCTGTAGTCCACTTCCCGTTGATAGGATTGATAGGTGTATAAGTGTCTGGTAGGAGGGAACTCTGATTTCGCCTCTTATTCATGTCACTGCCCGATTAGAGCGATATTATTCAAAGTTTACCGGTTGTCGGATCTAGATAATCATTTGTTATCTCCTCATTCTTGATATTCTCTGGATTGATTGTGTTATCGGGTTAAGAGCCAAAAGACTTAGTCTGTATCACCTACTGTTCCTTTGGGTTCGATATTAAAACCGGGATTGTCTGGTGAAGTGCTACATCGGTTGTTTTTATCTGTGCGCTTGCGGATACCTTGATAATAATAATCTTTAATAGAGTGTAGTTAATTTATACCAACAAGCATTTCTGGCGCCGTTGCCGGGGAACGGTTTGCTGATTTTGGCTTAGTCTATCTTAATCTTGTATTATACTTTTATCTTTTATCTTTTACCCTTTTAAAGTATGGAACCCACGTCCCAACCTTTATATCAATATGGAGCACCATCGGGATCGTATCTCCAGCCAAAAGAATCATCTTTGTCTATCACATCATCTAGCTATGAGTTACGCCCGGGATTAATTAAGTTAGTTCAGGATCACATTTTTTCTTGTAGTTCTAGCGAAAACCCTTATTCCCATTTAGCCGATTTTGAGCAGACATGTTCATGTTTGCACATTAAGGGCATGGCAGATGAAACTTTAAGATGGAAACTCTTTCCGTTTTCATTAACGGGAAAAGCAAAGAAATGGTATAATCGCCATGTTGGGAGTAGCCAAGGAGATTGGGAAGTATTGCGTGTTAATTTTTGTCTTAAATTTTTCCCTATCGAAAAGGTCGTTAAACTTTGTTTTGAAATTATTGGATTTAAACAATTAGATAACGAATCATTAGGCAAGGCTTGGGAACGCTTTGATGGATTTATAAATTTTGGACCTAATCTTGCTTTGCCAGAACCTATGCTTTTGCAACATTTCTTTTTCGGCCTTGATGATAAAAATAAAGAATACCTTAATTTGGCCGCAGGAGGAGCATTTATGCATATTACTTCTTCACATGATAAAACTATACTTACTAATATCTTAATTGATCTTCCTGAAGAAAAAGAAAAGTTGTTAGAAGATGAATTTTTGTCATTTGATTCTAAACTTTTGTCTGATTCATCTCAACTTTTACCTGAACTATCTAATGAGAAGGAGATAATTTCTATTTCTGATTTTATGCTTGAATTTGAGGATGAACTTTTTGATGATTATGGAAACACCTCACGCTATCATAAAATTATAAAACCACAAGAGTCTATGAATTTTAAAAGTTTTAATATTTCATATCCTGCTGATTTAAAATTCCATAGAGAGATAACTAAAGAATTAATTTTTGTTATGAGTAATGAGTGGTTGATAGAATCTGAGCTTTCCAATGATATAATTTGTATAAATTCTCCTGCCATTACTATTAAATGTCAAATTGATGCATATCCTTTTGATGCCTTTTATAATCCAATAGTAGGTGTCAATATTATGTCTCTTATATTTGCTGAAAAATTCTTGAAAGATATGCCATTAATTCCTACAAATAAATTATTAAAAAATCGTTCAGGACATATTATTCCTAGTTCAGGTGTTTTATGTTCTCTTCCTATTGTGATTAACGAATTCCGAATTTTGCTGAATTTCTATATCTTTGATGTTCGGGATTTTGATGTAATGATTGGGTTACCAATAAGAAAACTTTTACGAGAAGGTTGTGCGGGAAATTTAGAAATTAAACTTGGGAAGGGATTTAATCTCTCAGTGCCTATAACTCATGCATTAAAAGCCAAGGCAGAGCCACCTCCTGAGTTAGATCCGATAGAAGAAATTAAGGCTGTGTCATTTGAGGAATTTATTGAACCTAATTTAAAGGATGATACTCGGTTCTTCATTAATGACGAGGAAGCGGATCCGATTGATCCTGAACCTCTGGATGAATTACTAGAGCCACCTAAGCCTTCTATTGAGCTTAAGCAGCTACCTTCTGGTCTTAGGTATGTTTTTCTGAATAATGATCAAAATTCTCCCGTGATTATTAGTGATAAACTTTCTGATGAAGAGTCTTTTAGATTAATAACTATCTTAGAAAAACATCGTGCTGCTTTTGGTTATTCACTCCAAGACCTTAAGGGGATTAGTCCTATTTTATGCACCCATCGTATTCCAACCAACCCAGGGATTACACCTTCTAGAGAGCCCCAACGTAGGCTTCAAAATGCGATGTGGGAAGTTGTTAAGAAAGGGGTCTTAAAACTTTTGCATGCTGGGATTATTTATCATGTTCTGCATAGTGAGTGGGTAAGCCCTATTCAAGTTGTACCTAAAAGGGTGGTATGACCGTAGTTAAAAATGATAAAAATGAATTGATACCCCAGAACTGTTACAGGATGGTGAATATGTATAGATTATAGAAAACTCAATAAAGCAACCAAGAAAGATCATTTTCCGCTGCCTTTCATTGATGAGATGTTAGAGCGTTTGGCAAATAATTCTTTCTTTTGTTTCCTTGATGGTTATTTTGGATATCACCAAATGCCTATCCACCCTGATGATGAAAGCAAAACCATTTTTACATGTCTTTATTGAACTTATGCTTATCGTAGAATATCTTTTGGATTATGTAATGCACCTTGCTTCTTTTCAAAGATGTATGATGTCTATATTTTCTGAAATGATAGAAGAAATCATGGAAGTTTTTATGGATGATTTTTCAGTGTATGGAAAAACTTTTTATGATTGTTTAGAAAATCTAGATAAGGTTTTCAAGAGATGTGAAGAAAAGCACATAGTCCTTAATTGGGAAAAATGTCATTTTAGGGTTAGAAAAGGAATAGTGCTAGGACATTTAGTGTCTGAAAGAGGTATAGAGGTAGACAAGGCAAAAATTGAAGTAATTGAACAACAACCTCCACCTGTTAATATAAAAGGATTCCGAAGTTTTCTTGGTCATTGTGGTTTTTATCGCAGATTTATAAAAGATTTTTCATATATTGCTAGACCACTGACTAACTTGCTAGCTAAGGATGTTCCTTTTGAATTTGATGATGCATGTTTAAAATCTTTTAATATTCTTAAAGAAGCACTTACATCAGCACCAATCATTCAACCCTCTGTTTGGTCTTTACCTTTTGAAATTATATGTGATGCTAGTGATTATGCTGTAGGGGCAGTATTAAGACAAACAAAAGATAAGAAGCATCATACAATTGCTTATGGTAGTAAAACTATGACAAGAGCACAATTAAATTATGCAACAACAGAAAAAGAACTCCTAGCTGTTGTTTTTGCTATTGATAAATTTAGATCTTACTTAGTAGGAGCAAAAGTAATTGTTTATTCTGATCATGCTGCTTTAAAATATTTGCTCACTAAGAAAGATTCTAAACCTCGTTTGATAAGATGGATTTTGTTAATCCAAGAATTTGACATAGAAATTAAAGATAGAAGAGGAAGAGAAAATCCAGTTGCTAATCACTTGTCTAGAATACACTTTGAGAAACCTCAGGAATTACCTATTAATGACTCATTGAGAGATGACATGTTGTTTAAAGTGACCAAGCCAGACCCTTGGTATGCGAATATTGTCAACTTTATGGTTGCAGGTTATATACCACCGGGGGAAAATAAAAAGAAGCTTATTTATGAAAGTCGTCTCCACATATGGGATCCGCCATACCTCTTCAGAATTTGTTCAGACGGATTACTTAGAAGATGTGTACCAGTAGAAGAGGGCATGTAGATCATTTAGAAATGCCACGCATCACCATATGGAGGTCATTATGGAGCATTCCGCACTCATGCTAAAATCTGGCAGAGTGGGTTCTTTTGGCCAACTATGTATGAAGACACCAAAGACTTTGTCCGGAGATGTGGATCATGTCAGAGGCACGGAAATATCAATGCAAGAGATGCTATGCCACTCACCAACAATCTCCAGATTGAGCTCTTTGATGTCTGGGGAGTTGATTACATGGGACCATTTATGAAATCAAGAAATTGTGAATACATTCTGGTGGCAGTTGACTATGTATCCAAGTGGGTAGAAGCTATGCCATGCATGAATGCTGATTCCAAACATTCAAAGAAGATGTTCGAAGAGATTATATTTCTAAGGTTTGGAACACCAAGGATGGTCATTAGTGATGGAGGGACACATGTCACTGATAAAAAGTTACACCGATACTTGCAAGCTCATGGTATCCGTCGCAATGTAGCTACTCCATACCATCCTTAGACAAGTGGCCAGGCAGAAACATCAAACAAACAGATCAAGAATATTCTATAGAAAACAATAAATGAAATGGGTACTGCATGGAAGGACCGATTACCCGAAGCACTTTGGGCATATCGGACCGCATACAAGACACCTTTGGGTATGTCACCTTACCAGCTAGTATATGGTAAGACCTATCATTTACCAGTGGAGTTAGAGCATAAAGCTCACTGGGCTATTAAGAGATGGAACATGAACTTTGAAGCGGCTAGAGAAAAGAGAAAAATGCAATTATCAGAATTAGAAGAATGGAGAGAAAAGGCTTATCACAACTCAAAGATCTATAAAGAAAGAACAAAAAGATGGCATGACAAGAGGATCAAGAAGAACGAGTTTGCATTAGGAGATATGGTATTACTTCTTAATTCCAGGTTTAAATTATTCGGGCTTGGAAAACTACGAAGCAAATGGGAAGGACCATTTACGGTTGTGAACGCATCACCACATGGAGCGGTAACTCTACAATCACATGAAGGTACGTTATTCAAGGTAAATGGTCACCGACTTAAATTATTTTTAAAACCATTTAATTTAGAAGTTGTTGATGGGCTGGACTTTGTCCAATTACCCACTTTTTAGTCCCGTCATTATCCGTTACGAAAAATTATCGCGCATCGCAACTAACAGGAAGTAGGAAGAGTCTAGAGGCTTCACAAGCTCGGCCAGCTAGGAAAGACACTTGGTGGGGCCGGCCGGCGCCCCCCTGTCCCCTCTTGTCCCAACTCAAGTTTCCTTTTCTTTCCCTATCTTTCCTAAGTACAATCCCATAGATTCCCGATGCATATGAATAATCTTTCGTACGAATCCTGTAGAACAAAGATTTGATCTTATCCTGTCTCCTAAAAACCATATAAATACGCACCTATACTACCCTTGAATGCCATCCCATCATCATTGCATTCTTCTCCTCCAAAGAAACTCTCTAGTTTAGATCTAGTTGCAATGGCAAGCAAAGAGGGCGTCGGCGCTGACACCGGCAAGCTCCAAGGCGACGACTCGAAGGCCATCGTCCTCGCGCAGCCGAAGCCCCTTGCCATCGTCCTGCCGAAGCACCTCGCCGTTGTGCCACCGAAGCATCTTGCTACGGTGCCCTAGCAGTTCGAGCAAGTCTACTACACACATGCTCAGCCTGCTCTGCCATCGCCACCTGAGAGATTGCTGCTAGAAGATGGTACCAAGGGGAAGCAGATTGCTATTCCCCGAGGCACCCATCTTCTTCCACCTGGAGATAATGAGCGACTCCTGTCGGTCAAGACCGACAAGAACGGAACGCTGGTATGTGCGAAGTACACCACTGCTCGCCCTGCCATCCAAAGAGTTCGTACACGTCCAGGCCAAGTCCGCTACACCGTGTTCATACCACCTCCGCCCAAGAGACAGCGGGCTATATCTACATCAGCACTAGAGAAAGTCTCTAGATAGCCCTAGCTCTCTCTACGCATCCTTAATGAGAAGATGGAAGCTCTCTCTAGCACCGTTAGGGGTATAGAGAGAAATGAAGACTTAAGGAGCAAGATTATGAGCGACATGACTAAGCAGATAGAAGTCAATGTCAAGTTAATTCGCAGTCTCAAGCGCGAAAAAGATCAGCTGAAAGAAGAGATTGGTGAGCTGAAGGAAGAAATTAGGAAGCTCGCGAAGAAAGGGCAGCCTTAAGCTGCCCTAGTTATCTATGTAATAAGGCAGAAGTGTGTAAGGTTTGATTATATTATTGAGTGTGCTAGGTTTGTTTTATAATATTAAGTGTGTTAGGTAAGCCTATTGAGCTAGGGCAGTCGTTAGCTCAGTCAGTTATCAGAGTTATCTAGTATTATTAATGAATAAAGTGCCTTATTCTTTTTATCAATATTAATATTTTAGTTTACTCTACTCTCTATATTTTTGGTACGCATGTTGTCTCCACATATTGCGCAGAAAAGTATGCAGGAAAATAAGTGTGGGGGAGGCACATCGCGACTATGGAAATCAATTCGCTCAGGAAAATCACGTAATTCGGAAGATAATCGAACCAGGACCTCACACACCGAAGTGGACCTCGTGAGGCCATAGAGGCGCGCCGCCCGGCGCCCTACCTGGGCCGGCCGGCCCCCCTCTGCACCCTCTACATCCCCTTCTCGGTCATGGTCAGGTTTGATCCCCATACAATATAATTGCATATGTTTTAATTTCTATTTCAATCCGAATTAAAATTCACATGCTAAAATTACTTTTAAAAGAGAAGAAGAAGAAGATCGTTTAATTCATAGTAAGAATAAATTATATAACACTTTTCTAGGAATCATGTTACTATTGGAAACTATTTATAGGGACCCCATGATTGCTTAGTCGTTGTGAAACATGATATAGTTGAATAATGAGAACTCAATCCCTGATGTTTTGTCTTTGGAGATTTTATTTCAAAAATTTAAATGATTAGTTATACCTCTCCTTTGTGGTAAAAATATTGTCCTACCAGAGCCATATATAGGATAGAAGCCTGTTGCATATAATACTTGTCTTTGTATTGAGTTTGGCCAACCTTTGTAACCCTTTGAAGAAATTTGTCATATTTTCGAATCAAGTGCCAATTCCACATAATACCTGTCTAGTCTTAGTATCCCTCCACGTGTTTTAGGCAAGTTCTTAAAAGGTAGGCTCCCATAAGAGAGTAGGCGCTTCGGGTAGAGGTTATATCCTCTATTGTTTCGCACTACCCCCTACACACCGGAAGTAAGGTAGCTGTCTTAGTATAATTCATCCATTTGATAAGATAGTTCACAAGAGTAAAGTAAGTGTAATAGGAGTCTTTTACTCACTCGTTGTCTTCCCACCTAGCTATACTCTACTGGTTATCTTTAGTTATCCTAAAACCTTGTCGTGTCTTGGTGTCATTACCCTTTCCTCTATATATCGATTTACCCCCTATCACTAGTTGATACTAAGTTGTTATAGACTTAAGGATCTCTCTCTTTTTATTAATTATTCCTAGCAACCGCTTTCCCTTGGGATAAAATAAATAACGATACCTTGGAATACTCCCGGGTGAAGTGCTACAGCGGTATATTCTGTGCGCTTGCGGAATTATCCAAAGGACATAAAAAATACCCTCAGGGCACTTCTGCCACCGTTATCAGAGATAGCCTAACACCCTGTCACTGGTGGTTGCGCTAAGAAGTGTTAACAAGCATTTCTGGCGCCGTTGCCGGGGAAAGCATCAGTCTAGGAATATTAATAAAAATTGAATCCGGAGTCTACTATCAATTTAGTTATCGATTAGTGATAGGGGCTTACCCCTGTCTGTATTTCTCGTTATCGTGAAGCTAGACAGTGCATGAGCGGTTTCCAGTTGCCGTCAAATTTCATTGAAGATCCTGAGCAATTGTTGAGGAGAACTAGACGCCATCAAGTTCCACCTCAATGGTTCATCTCAAACCCGAATCCGTTCGAGGAAAGAGGCTCTGCAATATCAATCAAGGAAGCTATGGCCCAAATGACCATCTCTGAGTTCTCTGCACCGTCGGCTGACAACATTGCCACCGGTCCGCAGCTCAACTTGGGGGATGCTACCTTTGAGCTCAAGCCAGCTCTGATCAACATGGTGCAAGCCAATCCATTTTGTGGGAAGCCGCATGAAAACGCCAATGCCCATCTCCAGCACTTCCTGGAGCTATGTGGTACCTTCACTATCAAGAATGTCTCGGCTGACGCCATCCGTCTTCGCCTGTTCCCATTCTCACTGCTTGGGAAGGCGAAGCAATGGTTCTATGCCAACAAGAATGAAGCTACCACCTGGGAGAAGTGCGCCAATGCATTTCTCAAGAAATTCTTCCCAATGGGCAAAACCAGCGCTCTTCGAGGAAAGATCTCAAGCTTCCAACAGCAAGCTAACGAGACAATTCCCGAAGCATGGGAACGTCTCCAGGAGTACATTCGTGCTTGTCCTCATCATGGAATTGAAGAATGGCTCCTAATTCAAGGTTTCTATCATGGGCTGACTGGATTAGCCTGTAGTCACCTTGATGCTGCCGCTGGAGGAGCATTCCTGCAACACAATGTCAAGGATGCCAAAGACCTCATTGAAAAGATAGTTATCAACCAAGGATGGAATGAGGAGCGTCTCCAGCCAAAGAAAAGGGGTATGCACACCGTTCATGAGGTGGACATGCTCTCAGCAAAAATGGACCTCTTGATGAAAAAGATTGAGGAAGGTCCCAAAAGGGAACAAGAGGCCATTCGAACCACTGCCACAGCGCGAGCAATCGAAGCTGATCCATGGTATGAGGTATGTGGTGGAGAAGATCACTCAGGCAACAATTGTCCCGAGACGAAGGAGGAAGTGAGCTTCATCATCAACAATAATGGGTATCGACCCCAGCAACAAGGATGATGGAACTCGCGCCCCTTCTACCAAGGAAATCAAGATAATAGTTATAGCAATAATTTTAATAATTCTTATGATAACCAACCTTCTCTTAAAGATCTTGTCTTAGGCCAATCTAAAATCAATGACAGTATAAACAAGAAAATAATGGCTAATGATAAGATTCTTGAAAATCTTAGTGAGAAAATGGATAGCTTTAACACTGCTATGAAAAATCAATTGAGCTTTAATAAAATGCTAGAAACCCAATTAGCTCAAATAGCAGCAGCTATCCCATCCTTCGAACAAGGTAAGATTTCAGGGAAACACGAGGAACCAATTGAGAGTGTCAAGTTAATCTCTACGAGGTTTGGTAAGCCTCCGGTTAGGCAAAACCCGGGTTGCCTTCTTGACCCGCCTTTCATGGCCAAGAAGAGTGACCTCGTCCACCCAACCATCACCTGCGAAATTGGGCCGCACACCTTCAACAACGCCTTCTGCGACCTTGGATCTGGAGTGAACATCATGTCCAAGGTAATGTATGAGAATTTGCTAGGGGGACCTTTGTACCCCACTTTTGTCAAATTACAGATGGCCGATCAATCCATCTGGTTCCCCGAGGGATTGACAAGGGACATCCTTGTCAAAGTTCAAGACGAATACATCCCCGCCGACTTCATCATTCTTGACATGGGGGCCGATGACGAAGTCCCTGTCATCCTGGGAAGGCCGTTCCTCAGCACCATGAATGCCATCATCTATGTGGGATCCGGCCAAGTCCACTTCCAACTCCCAGGTAAGAGAATTAAATGTCCTTTCAATGGTTATAAGTCAATGCAACAGGCAAGGAAGAACCTGTGGACAAACAAGCCACAATATGCACCCCGCCGAAAGAATCAACCGCCAAAGGCCAAAATGGCCGAACTGGTAAGTAAGGCTGAGGTGGTAAACAAGGCTGATTCTGCTGAGTCACAAGCATCAACCAAGAAGGAATGGCGGAAGAAAGAGGTGCGATCATCATGGTCTCCATCTCCTGGACCGATCGAAGCACCCGAAGAATGAACCCAAAACGGAGAGGTCCTGCTCTATGGACCTAAAACATGGAGCCCTTGCTGGTAAGGTAAATTAGTATTTATCTCATATTTAATTCCTGCATTTCAATTTTTGCATTTTCTTTATTGTATTTCATATTTAAATTTTACAATAATTTATTTCGACAAAATAAAAATACTTAGATGAATAAAACTTGAAAATGAACCTTTCTGCTCACAGCTGAGGTGGTGGGACCACCGAGATCGGATCGGCCGACCCCACCATGGGGCCCACCCACCTCTGGTGGTGTTGGCCTGGTGTAGTGATTCACCTCCTGAACTTTGAACACCACCTCCTTTTGAATTTGGCCGGCCACCTTTGGTCATGACCACTTTCACTTGCTCCAAGGAGAATCCAACATCCACTACCATCCAATTCTGAAAAAGTGGACACTTTGGCATGCATTAGTGTTCCCATGTTCCAAGGGAATCATTTTAAACATGTCCCCACTTTTGTCGTACACCTTTTACTTTCACAAAACACTAGGCAAGGGAATCTCTGAAAATTTGAAAACTTTTGGTCCACCACTAATCTCTACTTTTTTGGACACACTGTCTGAAAAGGGGACCAAAACATGGTTCAGGCCGACCCATGATTAAAGTCTTGTCTACAGAGTTGTGTTTGAATTCAAATAGATTCCCTGTCCAAAGGTAAAAGCAACTCTGAACCTGTCATAAGGGGTTCGGCCGACCCATAAATAAAGAGCTGACAGCAAGGTTGAATTTGAATTTAAATAGATTCCCTATTCAAAGGTGAAAGCAGAGCTGAGCAGGCCAGGGGGGGTCGGCCGAACTGGGCCTAGTGGCCTGGCCAGCAGCCCTTCTCTCCCTATAAATACCCTTGCATTGTGTGCTCAATTCCACACCCAAACCAGCTGAATCATCTCGAGCACACAATCTCCTTTCTTCTCTCCATTTGAGCAAGTTCTTTCTCAAGTTTAGTTGTAGTTAGCCACTCAAACCAAAAACCCAAAAATATTGTAGTAGTTGTCTTACCCTTATCTTTGCTATCAACAACATGGTTGTGGAGGTAACCATTGTGACAGAACCGCCTAAATCACATGGCCCACAGGCACCTGTCATTGTCACTAATGACCTCTGACAGCCGGGCCCGTGTCCCAAGTGATCTAGAAGGTCCTGCTGGGCAACATTGGCGCCCGATTTCCTCCGACAGGATCCCATTGCGAAGCCATTACAGAATTACAACATTTCAAAACAAATTAGATCAGAGTATAAGCGCGGAAAGATTATAAGGTACTTAGATTACAAACCATTTGTCCAAATAAGATTAAGGTGCAAATATTACAGGCCATAAATAAAATAAGTAGCAGTGGAATGACGATACAACATAATTAAGTATTTAATGATAAGAACCCAGCCCATGGGTTCAACATTACCCCTCCTCACTTCCCTCTTGGAACACTGTCGCACAGCAGGGGGCGAGACAAACCTCCGACTGTTGTATCCCTGCAACATGGGGTTAACAAACCCTGAGTACTGGGGTACCCCACAAGACTTACCCGACTAAGAAAAAGGAAAGAGACTCAGGAATGCAGGCTGAAGGGAGTCAAGGTAAGGCTTGAGCAAGAGTCAAAGGTCTTGCAGAAAAGTGTTACTATCCTATTTCAATATTTTACTCAATTTTATTTTAATCATAATCCATAATTCCAAATTCATTCTCATATATCATCATACTTTCAAATTCTTTAATCATTCTCCAAACACCTAGTTCCGAACCACTTTTTAGTTGTAGGTCAAAGGATCAAGTCTCCATATCCAAGGAGCAACGACAATTCGAATCGATTAGTACCCAGTTGGGGATCCCTATCCACATTGCATATGTAGCACCTAAGCTTGCATATACCAACTCCGTCTACCACGGCTTTTCTACCCCTGAACCGGTCCTGCGCCACCAGAGAACATAGTACTCCACTCCTCTCCAGGCACGCCGGCCATGAGGGTACACGCTGCTCTCGCCATCTCTCCACTCCCAGTCCGTGGTTGTCGGTTCAAGTAGTAGAGCCACCGGAGTCAGAGCTTTCCGTAGTCTGTGGCTAGTTGCAAAGTCTCGATCACAGCACGCCTACAATGAACGGTCCCTAATTCTTTTCCGCCGGCGACATTGCATTGGGACTCTAACCCTTCCTTGGGCTATAAGTGACGTGGTGGCCTGATGGAGGACGTTTGGAATACTTAGATTTGGTCCCCAATCAACTTCATTATCCTTCCATGCTTTCCATATGCAATCAAACACTCCCTTGATCCATGTAAGTAATTCTGCAAACGAGAATGTACACACTTTATGGTGCAGCACCAATTCATCAAATGTATCAATAATAAGACTCATATAGAATGGTTTCACCTTTGGTTTAGAATTGGTTAACATGGTCATATCCAAGCCTATGATGTCCTCATCAACAAGTGTCCCAACGGTTTTTAAATCCCTTTCCCGCCGATGGTCAAGCATTGGGACTCTAACCCAAATTCACAATCAACGAACGGAAAACCCCTTTTCGTCGGTTACGATGCATTGGGGCTGCTACCCAAGTACACAGTCCCCGAACGGACTCATATCCCTTTCTCCTTTCTCATGATTCATACTTATCACATTCACATAGGTCAAAAATAGCCTTTTTATGCAAATCTAGATTGATTAAGCAGGGCGAAGCATTTTTGAACATTTTTATTTTTAAACAGGTTTCCGGGTAATATATATCAAGGCAGGTAATGCAACAATATAGGTGACAAACAACTCCTAACAACCTAATGCAATAATAGACTCAAGTTATAAATATTTTATAAAACACAAGGCGGGGCTGAATGCACCGGGGCTTGCCTTGGATTGCGTACAGCGTCGGGTCGGGCTCGGTTCCGCAGATGTCGAATCCCTGGACGACCTCCGGAGTGACCTCCTCGGCAGTGGCCTCGACTTGGACTTCCTCGGTGACGGGCACTACACGTATGCAATTGATGCATATCAAGATAATGAATGAAATGCTCAAAAGTAAACCATTTAGACCTTGAGTACAACTTTCCTTCACGGTGAAGTTGTAAACGTTTTACAGAAAGCAAAACGGTGTTTTCATATTTTGTTTTATCGAGCATTTTAACAGTCATAGAAAGCCGCTGCACAGCTTTACTACAACTAACAAGTGACATAACTACTTTTGTCAAGGATCACCATGGTGAAAGAGCCATGAACCCAATCAACCCAAAATCACACACATTACAGGGATTATGTGCTTAAATCAATTTTATTCTCAAATTAACCCAATATTTAATTAACAAGGGATCAAACAGTTTCCAATTGAGCCTAAACTTAACCAACAGACAGGTTCTACCCTAAAACAGTGCCATACAAATTTTAATGATTTTTGGATTAATCTGGAATTTATTAAAATTGGCCAAAGTTGCATTTATTAATTAATATGCTGATTTTTAGTTCCTGCAGAAGGTGTCCAAATCTTATATTTAATATTTTCATAAAAAACTACATACTTCAGAGAGCATAAACAATTATTTTGATGATTTTTAGTGCAACAGAAATATTCCTATGAAAATAACAAATAGCAGTACTATTCCTTAAAAATCAAAATGGAAAAGTCCTCATTAAATCCCCGGGAAAATAAAAAAGGAATTCAGCCCGAGGCGGCCCATGAGCGAACAAGCCGGCCCAACTCGGCCTGCCCGCACGGTGCCCTGGCCATTTTGCCAGAAACCCCCTGGACAACGCAGCAATCAACCCACAGTCCAAAGCCCACTATTCACATGAGTCATCCATTTTACAAATAACCCCTGAACTTTGGTTTCTTCTAACCCGAGGTCCCTCTCGCTCTCTCACACGCGCTGACCAGTTGCCCGCCGGCTCTGACCGGCGTTAGCTCCCCGCCGGCGAGGTCTCCGGCGAAACCAACCGACCCAACACACTCCCAAGACCCTAGCGCATCCATCGAGGTAGGTTTGAGGCTACTGGGGCCTAGGGTTTCGCCCAGCCGCGAGCACGGCGGCTCGGCCTCGACGGCAAGCCGTACTCCGGCGAGGTCAAAGTGGTAGCATTCAAAGTTAGGGGCGTAATCGACTCAGGAGCTCACCGGGACTTCGTTCGGCTAGAAGGTGGAGCTCGAGGCGGTACTGAGGCGCGAGCGTGACGACGACAGCGGCTGCAACGGAGTTCACCGACAGGTTGCTTCCCGTTCCGACGATCCTATGGGACAAGGTGGGAAACCGATGCAAGCATGAGCTTAAGCATGAAACAGAGAGTCACAAACGGGAGGCCGAGGGAGGAGAGGCTCACCACAGCAAGCTGGTCGCGTGAGGGATGGCTGCGGCAGCGCTCCGGTCACCCGTGTAGACGGCGATGAAAGTTCCGACACGCACGGGCCACTACGGCTCGCACCACCGGAAGCAAATGACGCGCAAGGGAGCTGGCTAGTCGACTGCAAGCAGGAGGCGGTGGTGATGGCTCGGTGAGGGCGAATTTCGCCGTATTCCGAGGCGGACACGACGGTGGCCAGGTGGGGAGAACGGTGGAGAGGAGGCGACCGTCGCCTTTTAAGGAGCTGAAAGGGAGGGGACCGGTCGATCCAAGGCGGCGCGGGGCCCTACACACGCGCGGCTACGCCGGCGAGCAAAATCCCGGCCGGCACGGCGGGCGGCCACGCCTGTGAGCGAACAGGTGACGGATGCTGGGTACTGTAGCACTTAATGCCTCTCTCACTCGGTTTTTGACCAAATTGCCCAGTTTTTGTGCAGCAACATGAAATTCGGCCAAAATAAAAGTTGTAGGGTTTTAAATTCTACACAACTTTGGTTTTGGGACCATGTTTAGATTTTGAGTAATTTTGAAGATATTTAAAAGGGGGTAAAATCACTATTTGAAATCCATTTCTAATCCTGTTAAATTCTCTGGATTTTTCTCAATAACTTTAAAGTCTTCAAAAATAAAAGTTGTCCTATTTGTGGAGCTTTACAACTTTCATTAAAGAAGTTTAGTCAGATTCTTAATAGTTTTCAAATTAGCATTTCAAATTTGAATGGCATGGCATGATTAATTAGCCGTAATACCCGGGGTATTATAGCCCTTCCCCCCTTAAAGAAATCTCGTCCTGAGATTTGATAGACGACAAAACCTTAGGGTTAAGTAATGGAAAAGAAAATGTCTCAAGTAAACCTACTCTAATTTCTACCATAAAATAATCAGGGGAGTTTATACATGCTACAACCAGAAACTTTACATTTACAATGTAGCGAAGAATTCGGGGAAATTCTCAGCAAGATAGTCTTCAGATTCCCAGGTGGCTTCATCCTCTGAATGTTTGCTCCACTGAATCTTGTACCATCTTGTGGTGGTTCTTCGAGTGACGCGATCTTTTCGATCCAGAACCCAGATTGGATACTCAGAGTATGTTAGGTCAGGTTGGAGTTCTATCCCTTCAACATCGACGACTTGATCAGGCACTCGAAGACACTTTTTGAGTTGCAACACATGGAATACATTGTGCAAAGCTAAGAGGTGATCTGGCAACCTCAACTTATAGGCTACTTTCCCATGACGAGCTATGATCTGAAATGGTCCAATGTATCAAGGAGCTAACTTGCCTTTAACTCCAAATCGACTAATTCCCTTCATGGGTGAGACTTTGAGGTAGACATAATCTCCTGTCTTGAACACCAAGGGACGGCGTCTTTGATCGGCGTAACTTTTCTGTCGCGACTGTGCAACCTTCAGATTATTTTGTATCTGCCGGACCTTTTCTTCAGTTTCTTCCACCAAGTCAACTCCGAAGGACCATCTTTCCCCAGGCTCAGACCAATTTAGGGGTGTTCGACACCTACGACCATACACCGCCTCGAACGGTGCCATTTTGATACTTTCTTGATAACTGTTATTATATGAGAATTCCGCCAGTGCCAAACACTCATCCCATGATTCTGTGTAATTGAGTGCACATGCCCTCAACATGTCCTCCAACACCTGGTTGACTCTCTCAGTCTGTTCGTCAGTCTGTGGATGGTATGCAGTGCTATGTAGAAGTTTTGTTCCTAGTGACTTTTGGAAAGCCCTCCAAAAATTGGAAATGAATTGAGAACCTCGATCTGAGACAATGGTCTTAGGCACATCATGAAGCTTCATCAGATTCTGGATATACAGCTTCGCATAGTTCACTGCGATGTAAATAGTCTTGACGGGGATGAAGTGAGCTTGCTTAGTGAGGCGATCAACCACAACCCAGGTTGAGTCAAAACCCCTGGATGTTTTTGGCAGACCCACGATGAAATCCATGCTAATGTCTTCCCATTTCCATGCAGGAATAGGCAGTGGTTGCAGTTCTCCACCAGGCTTCATGTGTACAGCTTTTACTTTCTGACAGGTGTCACACTTTGCTACATATCGAGCGATCTCTATTTTCATCTTGGTCCACCAGAACTTTTGCCTCAAATCTTGGTACATCTTATTGCTCCCGGGGTGAATGGAGAATCTGGTCAAATGTGCTTCATCGAGGATCTTTTGGCGCAACTCGGGTACTTTTGGTACTACCAACTGATCCTTGAACCATATGACACCTTCGTCGTCAATCCGAAAACAATCCGCCGTACCGGCTTGGACTTTCTCCTTGATATGCTTGATTCCTTTGCTTCCTTTTTGAGCTGCGACGATCTCATCGCGGATGGTGGTCTCAATATTAATGTGGTTCAAGCTGCCATGTTCAACTATTTCTACCCCTAACTCCTCTAGTTCATGGCATAAAGAAAGGTCTCGGGGCTTCACTGTCAAACAATTGCAATGAACCTTCCGATTGAGTGCATCAGCAACTACATTTGCCTTACCCGGGTGGTAATGCACTTCAATGTCGTAATCCTTGATCAACTCGAGCCATCTTCACTGTCTCATGTTCAACTCTTCTTGGGTAAATATATACTTTAGGCTGTTGTGATCGGTGTAGATCTTGCAAGTACTACCGAGCAAATAGTGACGCCAAATCTTCAATGCATGGACCACAGCGGCCAATTCTAGATCGTGAGTGGGATAATTCTCTTCATGGCGCTTAAGTTGTCGCGACGCATAAGCAATGACTCGGCCCTCTTGCATCAAGACACATCCCGGACCGGTTCCAGAAGCGTCGCAGTACACGTCAAAGGGCTTTTCAATGTCCGGCTGAGCTAGGACTGGTGCAGTGGTCAACAATTTCTTCAAGGTTTGAAATGCCTGCTCAGACTCAGGTGACCAGACAAACTTGACCTCATTATTCAATAGGCTGGTAATGGGCTTGGATATTTGGAGAAATCCAGAATAAAGCGACGGTAATATCCTGCCATTCCCATAAAATTACGGACTTGATGCACTATGGTCGGTGGTTTCCAATTTAAGATCTCTTCCACCTTGCTTGGGTCAACCGATACACCTTCGGCCGATAGGGTATGTCCAAGAAACGGAACTCTGTCCAGCCAAAACTTGCACTTGCTGAACTTGGCATACAGTTGATGTTCTCTCAAACGAGTTAGGACTACACGAAGATGTTTGGCATGTTCTTCAGGGTTTTTGGAATAGACAAGTATGTCGTCGATGAACACAACCACAAACTTGTTGAGTTCGGGCATGAAGACGGAGTTCATGAGATACATGAAGTAGGCAGGGGCATTGGTTAGGCCAAAAGACATAACCAGATACTCGTAGAGACCATATCTGGTTGTGAAGGCTGTTTTGGGAATATCCTCAGGACGTATTTTTATTTGGTGGTACCCAGATCTGAGGTCAATTTTTAAAAAAACCTTGGCCCCAGCAAGTTGGTCAAAAAGTAGATCTATGCGAGGCAAAGGGTACTTGTTTTTGATGGTGACCTCATTGAGTGGACGGTAATCGACACAGAGTCTGAGGGAACTGTCCTTCTTTTTAACAAAAATAGCAGGACAACCCCAGGGAGATGAACTAGGTCTGATGAAACCCTTATCCAACAGATCCTGCAACTGAACCTTCAACT
The DNA here is from genome assembly GCA_038502445.1 of Eremochloa ophiuroides. NCBI lineage: Eukaryota > Viridiplantae > Streptophyta > Magnoliopsida > Poales > Poaceae > Eremochloa > Eremochloa ophiuroides. Next base: position 35,843,150 of record JAHLJS010000005.1, read on the forward strand.
CTGCCAATTCCTTGGGCGGCATTCTATATGCTCTACGGGAAATAGGTGCTGTTCCTGGCTTCAGCTCAATGGCAAATTCTACATCACGGTCAGGGGGTAAACCAGGCAATTCGTCAGGGAATACATCCGGGAATTCACAGACTACCGGAATGTTCTGCACCTCTTTCACTGCGGTTGCACATACCGTACCAACTGCTCTTTGAGGTATTGGAAATTGGATAAGAAGTTGAGTTTAGTACTAATGCACCCTCCGGGCGACTGTATAAGTAAATTTTCCTCTATCTGCCCAATCGAAATTTCATGCTTGACAACAAATGTACGATTGATGAATGAATGCGATGCACCAGAATCAAAAAGCATGATAGCAGGATGACTTGCGACAGGGAACCTACCCAGCATGACGGGTTCACCTTCAGGAATGTCTCCAACTTGTGTGTAGTAGACCTGTCCTGCCTTTCTCACAACTTTTCCCTTCTGGGCCTGCTACTGGTGGCCACGGTGCTGAGTCTGCTGCTGCTGCTGTCCACCAGGAGCCTTCTGCGCATTCTGATTGTATTGTTTGGGGAATGGGCAGTTGCGAGACCAATGTCCCATCTTGCGACAGTTGTAGCAGGGTTGGTTGTAGGTTGCTTGAGGAGTGGTTACGCGAACGACAGGGGCATTTGGCTGAGTGGCACTTTGTTGGTTGGAAGTGTGAGAGGTAGCAGCAGTTCGAACTACGACCTGCTGATGGGGATACTAGGGACGTGAGTGGTGAGTGGGATGGTAGATGATTTTCTGGCGCTTCTGATGGCCAGAAGATCCAGCTGATCCAGACTTCTTCTTTTTCTTCTCTTCTTGATGCTTGCGGTCACTTTCTTCAAAACCCCTGACAAAGCAGTCCTTCTTTTTCTGATCGGTGTTGGTATGCTCAGGGGCATACTGTGACAGATGGTTGAACTGGCTGACATACTGCATGACTATGGATTCCTTCTATTGCAGAGCCAAGAACTGATCCAACTTCATCTTCATCACACCCGCAGGGATGTAATGTGCACGGAAAGCCTCGCAAAACTCCGCCCAAGTAAGTTGGTGCCCTTCCGGCTGGGCTAACTGGAGGTTTGCAAACCAAGCGCTTGCAGGGCCTTGGAGTTGCTGTGCTGCAAACCACGGCTTCTGGGTTTCTGTGCAGCGAATCATTCCAAATTTCTGCTCCATGATACGGAGCCAGTCATCTGCTTCCAATGACTCATCCGCTTTGGTAAATACCGGTGGATGGGTGTCTGTAAAGTCCACATAAGTTGTTTCCTCATCATGGTGGCGGCCAAGGCGCCCACCACGGTCATCCCGGTTTTGAGCAAGCAACGCTGTAGCGTTGGCTAAGGCGGCGATGGCATCTGCTAAGGTGGGTGGAATCGGCGGTGCTTTCGGAATGGCCCCGTCCTCAGAAGTCCTAGCACCAGTCGAGCGGGTGTGAACAGGCCTTTGTACATAATTAAGCCCAAACTCAATCTTAGATTATTTAATTGAGTCTTAATACAGTACACACCATAATATTACAATAATCAAGGTACACAACCGACACTCGACTTAGTTCCCAAACCATAGCTAAGGTTTTCATGGCAACACTTACATTACAATACCCTAAAGAGTGCGAATACTGACATCACTAATCCTACTGCTAGTCTAGACGTCGTCACCCACGGTCCCGTCAGAGACGACACCATCCTCGTCAACCTCCACCACGTGCTCCTCAACGTCCTCCTCGACGTCCTCATCGGCGTCCTCCTCGATGATCACCTGGAGAGGCTCAATCTCCTCGTCAACGTCCTCCATGTCCTGATCCTCAGGACCAACAACCACCCCATCCTCGGGGTCCTCAACACCTGGCTGCAAGATCGAGTTAAGCTCATTGTTGGGCCTATGCACCTCCTCGTGCAGTGTGTCGTTGTAGTCCTCGATCTACTCCACGTAGATCTCAAGCTCGTGCAGCCTCGCCTTGGTCGCGTGAGGACGCGACCAGGTAGCGTCCCTCTGCTCAATCAGACGAGCCACAGAAGTCCGCAATCGGTCGATCGTCGCCACGTCCTGGTAGTGCTCCCGACGAGCGGCAGCAAAGTCCTCCATTATCCTCCTCATCTCCTCCCTCATCCTCTCTATCTCCTCCTGCAACTGAAAGGTCCTAAATGGCTAGAGGGGGGGTGAATAGCCTATAAAAATCTACAAACAACACTTAACAAGCCGGTTAGTAACAATAGCAAGCTTTGCAAAACACTAGCTCTAAACTATGCTATGCAAGCCACCTAGACAAGTATACTACACTATGATCTCTAGTTCACACTCAAAGGCTATGTTACTACTTTACAAGACTCTTAAGTGAGCAACTAACTAACAAGCTACACAATAGAGAAGTACACAAATGTAAAGAGTAAAGGTGATTTCAATACCGCCGGTGAAGAGAAGATATGAAGTCCAATATAACCAATCAATCACATATAAGGGAAATCCTCGGTAGAGAGATGGCACAAGATTTTTACCGAGGTTCACTTGCTTGCCGGCAAGCTAGTCCTCGTTGTAGCGATACACCCACTTGGAGGTTCACGCGCTAATTGGCATCACACGCCAAACCCTTCTCAAGGGTGCCGCACAACCAACACAAGATGGGGATCCACCAAGCTACGGGCAATCCACTAAAGATGCCTTTCGCGATCTCCCGCGGGGATAGGCTCAAGAACCCCTCACAACTTCACCGATCGGAGGCGGAGACAATCACCAACTCCCCTCAACGATCCTCGCAGCTCCAAGCCGTCTAGGAGTCGGCAAACTCCAAGAGTAACAAGAGAAACCGCTGCGAATCACCACTACCAAGTGCCTCTAGATGATCTCTATCAATGCAATGCACTTGATGCTCTCCAAACTCACCAAATGATGATCACAATCAAGTAGGATGAGTGAGAGTGGAGTGGGAAGGCTCACAAGTATGTTATGATGTTTAGGAGTGCCAAGAGATCCTCCCCAAACCGGCCAAGTGACTATTTATAAGCCACACACAAAAACTAGCCGTTTTCAATTCTCTGCGTACCGTCGGACTGTCCGACGGCCAGAGCGTCGGACTAATCCGCACGGTCCGACGCCTCGGATGAATGCCACGTGTTACTAGCCGTTTGAAGTCGAACGTTGGATCACAACGGCTATTTCCTCGCGCCAAAACGAACCGTCGGACGGTGGGTCGTCGGACTAACACCCGCGGTCCGACGCCCACTGCCACTGCACCGTCGGACTGAAATTACACAGCGCGTCGGACTAACGAACGCGGCCGTCCGACGCTTCCAGAGAGCTCCCCGAGACCTGAAACCGTCGGACGTTGGTCCGACGCTCACCGTCGGACTAACGCCGAGAGTCCGACGCTCTCAGAGCTCGCCACATGTTATCTCTCGCACGATCTGCACCGTCGGACGCTTCGGCTAATGGTCCGACGCTCAGAGACTAAGCGTCCGACGCTCACAGCAGTGTTAGCCGTCGGACCGAAGACATTGGTCCGACGCTCTGAGACTCTACGGTCCGACGCTCTGTTTTCTCAGGATTTTCACTCAAACCTTTCACCCTTTGTTCCCATGTGCTAACACCAATTGTTCTACACCTTGTGCACGTGTGTTAGCCTTTTCAAAAGAGTTTTCCAGGGGTTTGTTAGTGTCACTAGCATCTATATGCATATGCAATGATCATGAACACCTAGTGGCACTTGATAACCGTATTTCATCAACGATTTCGCCCCTCTTAATAGTACGGCTATCTATCCTAAATGTGATCACTCCCTCTATGGAGTCTTGATCACCAAAACCAAAAGAGCTCCTATTGGTTATACCTTTGCCTTGAGCTCCCGGTTTATTATCAACTTCCTTCTCATCTCTTGATGGACCTTGTGAACACCTATGATGATGGACTTATACCATTTGCATGGATGCCGTCAATAGGGCTTTCTCCTTTGTTGATGGACTTACACCATTTTCATGGACGCCGTCATTGCCCTTCACTTGTGACCTCCACCGACCCGGTCCTTTGCTCCATTTTGCCATTTGCTAATCAACTCTCATGAAACACTTAGAGCAATCGTTAGCAAACTAGGTTTCATCAATTATCCAAAACCAAACATGGGCTTTCAATCTCCCCCTTTTTGGTAATTGATGACAACCTTCACAAAGATATGAAATGAAAAACGAGTTTGCACTTTGGTAGTATTAGCTCCCCCTACATATGTGATTCCTTGTGTTTGGTTCAATTTTTCACATATGCATGAATTTGAAAGTTTGGGTGAGCTACTACTATCAAATGATGCTAAGGTATATAGAATGGACCTTTGAAGCGTGATACCATCGGAGTTGCGGAAATATACCATCCTTAGCACCATTGTTTACTAGTCATGCATCACAAACTCAAAATACCTCGTGAGATCAACATTTAAGTAAAAGAGGTACTTTGTATGGCATATAAGTCCTATGCATGCTAGTTTGTCAAATCACCATTCAAATCCTATTTCTAAGCATTTCATCAATTCAAACAAACATAGGAATTGAAGTTTTGACAATGCAACATTTCATATGTTAATGCATACACAAATGCAACAACTTATTCATGAGCTTGCTCCCCCTACTTGTGTGCTTTCAAAGTTTTAATTGACCCCTTTCCTCTCTTATCTTTGTGACTTTCTTCTCCCCCTTTGTCAACAATCACCAAAAATGGTGCAAATTATGGGAATATCAAGTCAATAAATGGGGTTTAGTTCATTTACACAATGGTTCAATCTAGATCACTTGCCTAGAATATGTAACTAAGTTTGATCCAAGGACAAGCTTCTTCACACCTCACTAGTAGGGTTATCTTGACCCTGTGAAGTTACACATCATGAGCTCATGTTCTAGATTTAACGCTAGGTTTGCAAGCCCATCAATATGTCATATGCTACCACTTGATCATATAAGCAAAAAGAACAAAAGTGGTACCATATATACATGAAAGCATTTGATTTTTCATGAATGAGCCTATAAGATGCATTTCATGTCTACATGAACTAGACAAATCCTTATCAAAGTATGAATGCCATGTCAACCAATTTTACCTTGCTTTAGTCGAAGGAGAGGCATGTCATATAATGTAGGATGCGTTTTACTTCATGTTGGAGTAGTCTAGTATGTTTAGCTCATTTCTCAACTTGCAAAATCTTGACTCATCAAGTGGCTTGGTAAAGATATCCGCTAATTGATCTTTGGTGCCAACACTTTCAATTGCAATATCCCCTTTGATTTGATGATCTCTAATGAAGTGATGCCTTATGTCAATGTGCTTTGTTCTTGAATGTTGCACGGGGTTGTTGGTTAGCTTGATAGCACTCTCATTGTCACAAAGCAAAGGCACTTTCTTATATTTCAATCCAAAATCACTCAAAGTTTCCTTCATCCAAAGCAATTGTGCACAACAACTTCCGGCACTAATGTACTCCGCTTCGGCCGTTGAGAGAGCAACACTATTTTGCTTCTTTGAAGACCATGATACAAGTGACCTTCCAAGCAATTGACAAGTTCCACTAGTGCTCTTTCTATCCACCTTGCAACCGGCATAGTCGGAGTCCGAATATCCAATAAGCTCAAAGTTGGATCCCTTAGGATACCACAACCCAACATCTTGTGTGCCCTTCAAATACCTCAATATTCTCTTTGCGGCTTTCAAATGACTTTCTCTTGGTGAGGCTTGAAATCTTGCACACATGCACACACTAAACATGACATCCGGTCGAGATGCGGTCACATAAAGGAGACTTCCAATCATTGATCTATATAGCTTTTGATCTACCATTTTGCCACTATCATCCAAGTCCAAATGCCCATTAGTTGCCATAGGAGTATTCATGGGCTTTGCATGTTCCAATCCAAATTTCTTCACCATGTCCCTTATGTACTTTCCTTGACTTACAAATGTACCATTCTTCATTTGCTTAACTTGAAGACCAAGGAAGTAGCTAAGCTCACCAATCATGGACATTTCAAACTCACTTGCCATCATATTTCCAAATTCTTCACAAAAATCTTGATTTGTTGATCCAAAGATAATATCATCCACATATATTTGCAACACAAATAAATCATTACCAAGCTTCTTAGTGAAGAGAGTGGTATCAACCTTTCCCATTTTGAACCCTTTTGAGAGCAAGAAATCTCTCAATCTCTCATACCATGCTCTAGGTGCTTGCTTCAAACCATACAATGCCTTTCTTAGCTTGTATACATGGTTGGGCTTCTTCACATCTTCAAATCCGGGAGGTTGTTCTACATAAACCAACTCATTTATGTACCCATTGAGAAATGCACTCTTGACATCCATTTGATATAACTTGATGTTGTGGGCACAAGCATAAGCTAATAAGATTCTAATGGCCTCCAATCTAGCAACCGGTGCATAGGTTTCTCCAAAATCAAGACCTTCAACTTGAGTATAACCTTGTGCAACCAATCTAGCTTTGTTCCTTATTACTATGCCATCTTGATCTTGCTTGTTTCTAAAGACCCATTTGGTTCCTATCACATTGTGTTTCTTTGGTCTTTCCACTAGTTCCCAAACTTGATTTCTTGTGAAATTGTTGAGCTCTTCATGCATAGCATTAACCCAATCAACATCTTGCAATGCTTCCTCAATCTTGGTTGGCTCTATGGTTGACACAAATGAGAAATGCTCACAAATTTGAGCTAGTCTTGCTCTAGTTTTAACTCCACTTTGAATACCACCAATGATTTGATCCAAAGGATGATCCCTTGCAATAGAGACCGGTTGGAGAATAGGAACTTGATCATTGGATTGAGATGAACTAGCTTGTTGATCTTGCACTTGAGATTGATCTTGTGAGTCACTTGCACTTGCTTCATTTTCAACTTGCATACTAGTATGAATTGCACCATCATCTTCATCTTCATTGACTTGCCTTGGCCTAATATCACCAATATCCATATTTTTCATTGCATTTGCCAAGTCATTGCCTCTCACGTCACTAAGATTTTCAACTTCATCTTGAGAACCTTGGGTTTCATCAAATTCAACATCATGTACCTCCTCAAGAGTACCACTAGCCAAATTCCAAACTCTATATGCCTTGCTTGTGGTTGAATAGCCAAGTAAGAAGCCTTCATCACATTTCTTTTCAAACTTGCTCAATCTTGTGCCTTTCTAGAGAATGTAACATTTGCAACCAAAAACCCGAAAATATGCAATGTTGGGCTTTCTACCATTCAATAGCTCATAAGGAGTCTTTGCAAGCATACCATGGCAATATAAACGGTTGATGTAGTAGCAAGCAGTGTTGATTGCTTCGGCCCAAAAGGAATGACTAACATTGTATTCACTTAGCATTGATCTTGCCATATCTATCAAGGTTCTATTCTTTCTTTCAACAATGCCATTTGATTGTGGTGTATACTTGGGTGAGAATTGATGTCCAATACCATACTCATCACACAATTCTTCAATCTTGGTGTTCTTGAATTCACTACCATTGTCACTTCTAACTTTCTTGATGGTTGTTTCAAACTCATTTTGGCTTCTCTTGACAAAAGATTTGAATAGATCATACACTTCACTCTTGTCAACTAGAAAGAATACCCATGTATATCTAGTATAGTCATCCACAATCACAAATCCATACTTACTCCCACCAATGCTAGTATATGTGGTTGGTCCAAACAAGTCCATATGCAAGAGCTCAAAAGCTTTACTAGTACTCATCATGCTCTTCTTAGGATGTGTATTTCCAACTTGTTTGCCGGCTTGACATGAACTACAAAGCTTATCTTTCTCAAAAGTGACATCTTTCAAGCCTCTAACTAGATCATGCTTCACTAGTTTGTTCAATTGTTTCATTCCAACATGACCAAGCCTTCTATGCCATAACCAACCCAAACTTGACTTAGTGATCAAACAAGTTGACAATTGAGTTTCACTAGCATTGAAATCCACAAGATATAGGTTGTCATATCTAAACCCTTTGAATATCAAATTTGACCCATCAACACTAACAATTTCAACATCATCAACCCCAAATATGCACTTGAAACCAAGATCACAAAGTTGTGCAACCGAGAGTAAATTGAAATTCAAGCTTTCAACTAGCAACACATTTGAGATAGACATATCATTGGAGATAGCAATTTTACCAAGTCCTCTCACTTTCCCTTTCTTGTTGTCACCAAATGTGATTGCATCATAGCCACTATTTGCACTTGTGTTGAGAGAGCCAAACATACTAGAATCACCCGTCATATGTTGAGTGCATCCACTATCAAGCACCCAATGCCTCCCTCCGGCTTTGTAATTGACCTACAAAAAGAGATCAATTCCTTTTAGGTACCCAAACTTGCTTGGGTCCTTGAAGGTTAGTGACTAAGCTCTTTGGTACCCAAATGGTCTTCTTCTTTGGACCCAACATGGATGTACCAACAAACTTAGCCTTCACACCATTTGAGCCCTTTGTGAGAACGTAGCAAGAATCAAACTTAATTGAGGATACATAAGCATTGGATTTCTTGTTTTTGCAATCTTGCTCTAAGTGACCAACTTGCTTGCATTTTGTGCAATACCGGCCATTTCTCTTCACAAAACAAGTCTTGTGAGGAGCAAAGGCGGTTTTGCCTTTCTTGGGGATATAGCCCAATCCCTCTTTGTGGAGAGATGCCCTTTGGCTACCCAAGCACATAAGCAAGCGGTCCTCACCACCATAAGCCTTAGCTAAGGAGTGATTGAGCTTTTTAACCTCCTCCTTTAGGTTCTTGTTCTCAACTACTAGTGAAGGGTCACTAGTGGGTGAGGTAGTATTGGAAGTGCTACAAGAAGGGTTAGTGGTAACAACAATAGGTTCACAAGATATGTCACATGTTACACCTATGTTGCAAGTTTTAGTTTCTTTCTTTTGCACTTGTTGTTGCAAGTTTTCATTTTGCTCAACTAGAGAAGAATGAGCTTCATCAAGCTTAGTGTGAACCTTTAGGAGCTTCTTATGGTCTTCCTTTAGACTCTCATAAGATGCTCTAAGTTCCTCAAGTTCTTGCTCAATGGATTGTTTATCCTTGCGCAAGCCCTTGCATTCCTTTCTAAGTTTATCAAAATGAATACGTGCATCATCAAGCATTTCAATTAATTCTTCTTTTGTTAGGTCATCATCACTATCATCATCACTAGATTCGGTGTCGGATGATACCTTAGAGCCCTTAGCCATGAAGCAAGAAGGAGTGTCGAAGATGGAAGGCTTGTCATAAATGGCAATGCTTGCATGTGCCTTCCTCTTGCTCTTCTTATCATCATCACTCTCTTCATCACTTGAGGAGGCATCACTATCCCATGTCACCACATGAGAATAGTTCTTCTTCTTCTTGTATGAAGATTCCTTCTTCTCTTTCTTCTCCTTCTTCTCATGCTTGTTCTTCTTTTTGCCCTTGTGATCATCTTCACTTGAGTGTGGGCAATCGGCTACCAGGTGATCTTTGCTTCCACAATTGAAGCATCTTCTTGGGCCATCAAATCTTCTTGCATTCTTCTTTCTTCTTGCCCGGTAGCCCTTCTTCTTCATGAACTTGCCAAATCTTCTTACTAGAAGGGCCATTTCTTCATCACTTTCACTTGTGCTAGAGGGATCTTCACTTGACTCTTCTTTGGCCTTGCTCTTGCCCTTTGATGAGGATGTGGCTTTGAATGCCACACTCTTCTTCTTCTCATCTTTGGAGTCTTCATCTTTTTCTTTCTTCTTCTTATTGATCAACTCTTCTTTATCATCATCATCTCTATAAGCATCATCGGTCATCACCTCCGCTAGCACTTGATTTGGAGTCAATTCACTCAATGTTGTCTTCACCAAGACGGTGATCAATGTGGCAAACCGCTTGGGCAAGCTCTTCAAGAACTTCATGGAGAAGTCACTATCCTTCACCTCTTCATCCACGGCCTTGAGATCATTCACAATGACTTGCAATCTATGGAACATCTCCGGCACGGTTTCATCATCCTTCATCTTGAAACTTGCAAACTTGTCCTTCAAGATGTATGCTTTGGCGGCCTTTACACCTTTGGTGCCCTCATATGATTCCTCAAGCTTCTTCCAAGCTTCATGAGCACTCTCAATGTTCTTGATTTGCTCAAACACTTTTTCATCTACGGCCTCATGAATAGCACAAACCGCAATGTCATTGAGTTGAAGCAATCTTTCTTCGGCGGTTGTGGGATTGGCCGCATTGGCAATCTCAATCTTTGTTTCCACAACCTTCCAAACCTCTCTATTGATTGACTTGATGTGTGAGGTCATCTTGCTCTTCCAATATGCATAATTTGTGCCATCAAATTGGGGTGGCTTCTTGGTGTTGTTGATGTGAATATTGAGTTGAGCCATTTTTACACCGTAGGTTGTTAAGCCTCAAATCAACGGTGCCTCGGCTCCGATACCACTTGAAAGGTCCTAAATGGCTAGAGGGGGGGTGAATAGCCTATAAAAATCTACAAACAACACTTAACAAGCCGGTTAGTAACAATAGCAAGCTTTGCAAAACACTAGCTCTAAACTATGCTATGCAAGCCACCTAGACAAGTATACTACACTATGATCTCTAGTTCACACTCAAAGGCTATGTTACTACTTTACACTACACTTAAGTGAGCAACTAACTAACAAGCTACACAATAGAGAAGTACACAAATGTAAAGAGTAAAGGTGATTTCAATACCGCCGGTGAAGAGAAGATATGAAGTCCAATATAACCAATCAATCACATATAAGGGAAATCCTCGGTAGAGAGATGGCACAAGATTTTTACCGAGGTTCACTTGCTTGCCGGCAAGCTAGTCCTCGTTGTAGCGATACATCCACTTGGAGGTTCACGCGCTAATTGGCATCACACGCCAAACCCTTCTCAAGGGTGCCGCACAACCAACACAAGATGGGGATCCACCAAGCTACGGGCAATCCACTAAAGATGCCTTTCGCGATCTCCCGCGGGGATAGGCTCAAGAACCCCTCACAACTTCACCGATCGGAGGCGGAGACAATCACCAACTCCCCTCAACGATCCTCGCAGCTCCAAGCCGTCTAGGAGTCGGCAAACTCCAAGAGTAACAAGAGAAACCGCTGCGAATCACCACTACCAAGTGCCTCTAGATGATCTCTATCAATGCAATGCACTTGATGCTCTCCAAACTCACCAAATGATGATCACAATCAAGTAGGATGAGTGAGAGTGGAGTGGGAAGGCTCACAAGTATGTTATGATGTTTAGGAGTGCCAAGAGATCCTCCCCAAACCGGCCAAGTGACTATTTATAAGCCACACACAAAAACTAGCCGTTTTCAATTCTCTGCGTACCGTCGGACTGTCCGACGGCCAAAGCGTCGGACTAATCCGCACGGTCCGACGCCTCGGATGAATGCCACGTGTTACTAGCCGTTTGAAGTCGAACGTTGGATCACAACGGCTATTTCCTCGCGCCAAAACGAACCGTCGGACGGTGGGTCGTCGGACTAACACCCGCGGTCCGACGCCCACTGCCACTGCACCGTCGGACTGAAATTACACAGCGCGTCGGACTAACGAACGCGGCCGTCCGACGCTTCCAGAGAGCTCCCCGAGCCCTGAAAACCGTCGGACGTTGGTCCGACGCTCACCGTCGGACTAACGCCGAGAGTCCGACGCTCTCAGAGCTCGCCACGTGTTATCTCTCGCACGATCTGCACCGTCGGACGCTTCGGCTAATGGTCCGACGCTCAGAGACTAAGCGTCCGACGCTCACAGCAGTGTTAGCCGTCGGACCGAAGACATTGGTCCGACGCTCTGAGACTCTACGGTCCGACGCTCTGTTTTCTCAGGATTTTCACTCAAACCTTTCACCCTTTGTTCCCATGTGCTAACACCAATTGTTCTACACCTTGTGCACGTGTGTTAGCCTTTTCAAAAGAGTTTTCCAGGGGTTTGTTAGTGTCACTAGCATCTATATGCATATGCAATGATCATGAACACCTAGTGGCACTTGATAACCGTATTTCTTCAACGATTTCGCCCCTCTTAATAGTACGGCTATCTATCCTAAATGTGATCACTCCCTCTATGGAGTCTTGATCACCAAAACCAAAAGAGCTCCTATTGGTTATACCTTTGCCTTGAGCTCCCGGTTTATTATCAACTTCCTTCTCATCTCTTGATGGACCTTGTGAACACCTATGATGATGGACTTATACCATTTGCATGGATGCCGTCAATAGGGCTTTCTCCTTTGTTGATGGACTTACACCATTTTCATGGACGCCGTCATTGCCCTTCACTTGTGACCTCCACCGACCCGGTCCTTTGCTCCATTTTGCCATTTGCTAATCAACTCTCATGAAACACTTAGAGCAATCGTTAGCAAACTAGGTTTCATCAATTATCCAAAACCAAACATGGGCTTTCAGCAACTCAGCGCGGCTGCGGCGGGGGCGACGACTGCCAGAGGCCTCCTCGTCGCGCGGCGCCAGCTGGTGACGCGACACACCCCTGGGTCCCGTCATCTTGCGCGCGGTCTGCTTGCAGGCGCCATGCTGGAGAAGATAAGTTTGGATTAGTGAGGATATAATATAGGCTAGCAAGAATAGGTTTGATAGATCCTAACCCATAACCCATTTTAAGGAGAAAGTTATTTATCATGTGAATCGATCATGATGCATGAATCGTACTTACGTAATTTTAAAATCAATGCAAAATAAATAACTGCATATTCAATTTTTAACATAGGGCTAATAATAGCGCTATTCCACTGACTACCATATACAGATTAAGACAAGAGTAAGCAATTTGGACCAAAATAGCAATTTAAAGTTTATGATCCAAAATATTTTGAAGTTTTGCAAAGTAATACCATAGTGATTTAGCAATGGAACGCTCTGATACCAGCTGTAACAGAACCGCCTAAATCACATGGCCCACAGGCACCTGTCATTGTCACTAATGACCTCTAACAGCCGGGCCCGTGTCCCAAGTGATCTAGAAGGTCCTACCGGGCAACATTGGCGCCCGATTTCCTCCGACAGGATCCCATTGCGAAGCCATTACAGAATTATAGAATTTCAAAACAAATTACATCAGAGTATAAGCGCGGAAAGATTATAAGGTACTTAGATTACAAACCATTTGTCCAAATAAGATTAAGGTGCAAATATTACAGGCCATAAATAAAATAAGTAGCAGTGGAATGACGACACAACATAATTAAGTATTTAATGATAAGAACCCTGCCCATGGGTTCAACCTTACTCCTCCTCACTTCCCTCTTGGAACACTGTCGCACAGCAGGGGGTGATATGGATAAGGGTTGTCCCGATCTTTCGGTGGAGATGGATAACTTCGATTTGGACTGGAGAGATGTTCACGACCCGACTACAACCATCCAGGGATGATGCGCCTTAGCAATCGATACACCAATTCCAGCGGTTGCACGCGATCTTGTGGAGCATGACCAACCAAACCACTAGGGTTATTCCTGCAAGCAATCGAAGAACCAGCAAGAACAAGAAGAACAAGCACTCAATTACAAATATGAGATGAAGGTTCAGATCTGATACACATGAAGGTGGGGTTCCGAATCGAGTAGAACGGATGGTCTAGTCGACACACACGTCTACAAGGAAGTAGCAGCGGCTAAACTTACATCAAAATCAAAACCCGATCTGTTTGTGGCAGCTACGGAGGTATATAAGATGGTTGAGGACGACCTGGATGTGGTGGAGGTCGTCCCACAACCCTAGGACGCGCCCCTATTGGGCCCCACTTGATACACGGCCCATTAGGCAATAATTAGGTGACGCAGCACTGCAGACAGAAAAAGTTCTCATCATTAAATAGATGATTGCGGACGCCTCGGAGTAGATATGGACATGAGGCTAGATTCTTTGGAATGTAGACTTGATATTCTTTCCAAAGAGTCCTAGAATGTCCCAATCGGACTCCGTATGAAGTTGTGGTGACCGTCTCAAGTTGGGACTCTGCTGCAGTCCGAATTCCACACCAAAACGTGTTGGACTTGAACTCTTTCCTTCCTTGGGCTATAAGTGACGTGGTGGCCTGATGGAGGACGTTTGGAATACTTAGATTTGGTCCCCAATCAACTTCATTATCCTTCCATGCTTTCCATATGCAATCAAACACTTCCTTGATCCATGTAAGTAATTCTGCAAACGAGAATGTACACACTTTATGGTGCAGCACCAATTCATCAAATGTATCAATAATAAGACTCATATAGAATGGTTTCACCTTTGGTTTAGAATTGGTTAACATGGTCATATCCAAGCCTATGATGTCCTCATCAGGGGGCGAGACAAACCTCCGACTGCTGTATCCCTGCAACATGGGGTTAACAAACCCTGAGTACTGGGGTACTCCGCAAGACTTACCCGACTAAGAAAAAGGAATGAGACTCAGGAATGCAGGCCAAAGGGAGTCAAGGTAAGGCTTGAGCAAGAGTCAAAGGTTTTGCAGAAAAGCGTTACTATCCTATTTCAATATTTTACTCAATTTTATTTTAATCATAATCCATAATTCCAAATTCATTCTCATATATCATCATACTTTCAAATTCTTTAATCATTCTCCATACACCTAGTTCCGAACCACTTTTCAGTTGTAGGTCAAAGGATCAAGTCTCCATATCCGAGGAGCAACGACAATTCCAATCGATTAGTACCCAGTTGGGGATCTCTATCCACACTGCATATGTAGCACCTTAACTTGCATATACCAACTCCATCTACCACGGCTTTTCTACCCCTAAACCGGTCCTGCGCCACCAGAGAACATAGTACTCCTCTCCTCTCCAGGCACGCCGGCCACGAGGGTACATGCTGCTCTCTCCATCTCTCCACTCCCAGTCCGTGGTTGTCGGTTCAAGTAGTAGAGCCACCGGAGTCAGAGCTTTCCGTAGTCTGTGGCTAGTTGCAAAGTCTTGATCACAGCACGCCTACAATGAACGGTCCCTAATTCTTTTCCGCCGGCGACATTGCATTGGGACTCTAACCCAAATACAAGTGTCCCAACGGTTTTCAAATCCCTTTCCCGCCGATGGTCAAGCATTGGGACTCTAACCCAAATTCACAACCAACGAACGGAAAACCCCTTTCCGCCGGTTACGATTCATTGGGGCTGCTACCCAAGTACACAGTCCCCGAACGGACTCATATCCCTTTCTCATTTCTCATGATTCATACTTGTCACATTCACATAGGTCAAAAATAGCCTTTTTATGCAAATCTAGATTGATTAAGCAGGGCTAAGCATTTTTGAACATTTTTATTTTTAAACAGGTTTCCGGGGTATTATATATTAAGGCAGGTAATGCAATAATATAGGTGACAAACAACTCCTAACAACCTAATGCAATAATAGACTCAAGTTATAAATATTTTATAAAACACAAGGCGGGGCTGAATGCACCGGGGCTTGCCTTGGATTGCGTACAGCGTCGGGTCGGGCTCGGTTCCGCAGATGTCGAATCCCTGGACGACCTCCGGAGTGACCTCCTCGGCCGTGGCCTCGACTTGGACTTCCTCGGTGACGGGCACTACACGTATGCAATGATGCATGCTTAGCATGGTATCAAGATAATGAATGAAATGTTCAAAAGTAAACCATTTAGACCTTGAGTACAACTTTCCTTCACGGTAAAGTTGTAAACGTTTTACAGAAAGCAAAACGGTGTTTTCATATTTTGTTTTATCGAGCATTTTAACAGTCATAGAAAGCGGCTGCACAGCTTTACTACAACTAACAAGTGACATAACTACTTTTGTCAAGGATCACCATGGTGAAAGATCCATGAACCCAATCAACCCAAAATCACACACATTACAGGGATTATGTGCTTAAATCAATTTTATTATCCAATTAACCCAATATTTAATTAACAAGGGATCAAACAGTTTCCAATTGAGCCTAAACTTAACCAACAGATAGGTTCTACCCTAAAACAGTGCCATATAAATTTTCATGATTTTTGGATTATTCTGGAATTTATTAAAATTGCCCAAAGTTGCATTTATTAATTAATATGCTGATTTTTAGTTCCGGTAGAAGGTGTCCAAATCTTATATTTAATATTTTTATAAAAAACTACATACTTCATAGAGCATACACAATTATTTTGATGATTTTTAGTTCAACATAAATATTCCTATGAAAATAACAAAAAGCAGTACTATTCCTTAAAAATCAAAATGGAAAAGTCCTCATTAAATCCCCAGGAAAATAGAAAAGGAATTCAGCCCGAGGCGGCCCACGAGCGAACAGGCCGGCCCAACTCGGCCTGCCCGCGCGGTGCCCTGGCCATTTTGCCAGAAACCCCCCGGACAACGCAGCAATCAACCCGTAGTCCAAAGCCCACTATTCACATGTGTCATCCTTTTTACAAATAACCCCCCTGAACTTTGGTTTCTTCTAACCCGAGGTCCCTCTCGCTCTCTCACACACGCTGACCAGTTGCCCTCCGGCTCTGACCGGCGTTAGCTCGCCGCCGGCGAGGTCTCCAGCGAAACCAACCGGCCCAACACACTCCCAAGACCCTAGCGCATCGATCGAGGTAGGTTTTGAGGCTACTGGGGCCTAGGGTTTCGCCCAGCCGCGAGCACGACGGCTCGGCCTCGGTGGCAAGCCGTACTCCGGCGAGGTCAAAGCGGTAGCGTTCAAAGTTAGGGGCGTAATCGACTCAGGGGCTCACCGGGACTTCGTTCGGCTAGAAGGTGGAGCTCGAGGCGGTACTGAGGCACGAGCGTGATGACGACAGCGGTTGCGACGGAGTTCACCGACAACGTGCTTCCCGTTCTGACGATCCTACGGGACAAGGTGGGAAACCGATGCAAGCATGAGCTTAAGCATGAAACAGAGAGTCACAAACGGGAGGCCAAGGGAGGAGAGGCTCACCACAGCAAGCTGGTCGCGTGAGGGATGGCTGCGGCGGTGCTCCGGTCACCCACGAAGACGGCGACGAACGTTCCGACACGCACGGGCCACTACAGCTCGCACCACCGGAAGCAAACGACGCGCAAGGGAGCTGGCTAGTCGACTGCATGCTAGAGGCGGTGGTGATGGCTCGGTGAGGGCGAATTTCGCCGTATTCCGAGGCGGACACGACGGTGGCCGGGAGGGAAGAACGGTGGAGAGCGGGCGACCGTCGCCTTTTAAGGAGCTGGAAGGGAGGGGACAAGTCGATCCAAGGCGGCGCGGGGCCCTACACATGCGCGGCTACGCCGGGGAGTAAAATCCCGGCCGGCACGGGCGGCGCCGCGCGCGGGCGGCACGGCGGGCGGCCGCGCCTGTGCGCGAACAGGTGACGAATGCTGTGTAGTGTAGCACTTAATGCCTCTCTCACTCGGTTTTTGACCAAATTGCCCAGTTTTTGTGCAGCAACACGAAATTCGGCCAAAATAAAAGTTGTAGGGTTTTAAATTCTGCACAACTTTGGTTTTGGGACCAAGTTTAGATTTTGAGTAATTTTGAAGATATTTAAAGGGGGTAAAATCACTATTTGAAATCCATTTCTAATCCTATTAAATTCTCTAGATTTTTCTCAATAACTTTGAAATCTTCAAAAATTCTCTAGATTCTTAATAGTTTTCAAATTAGCATTTCAAATTTGAATTTCAAAGTAGTAATTAGGGTTTAATTTAAATTTCTATTAAAGGACTTCAAAAACACCCAAAATAAAAGTTGTTCCATTTTAAAAGATCTACAACTTTTATTAAGACACCATCACCAGATTCCAAGTAGATTTTGATTTAGGGTTTTTGGTCCGATTAGGGCTTAAATTTAGATTTTTCTTTTGATTTAATTTTACTTGCCAATTAGGGATTCAGTTGCAACACCAATAAAATTCATAAATAAGTCACTCTAAAATCCCTAAGCACAATCATATGCCGATGCTTAATAATAAACATGATGACATGGCATGATTAATTAGCCGTAATACCCGGGGTATTACAACCATACCCCGCAAGGATTACTAACAGTGGGATAGCAAACACTAACGCGAACGCTAATCCCTGTTGTTGTAGTGTGTTCTTGTGTTGTCTCATTGCTGCAGGATGAAGAAGTTCTCCTCCGCACTCAAGAAGGCCAAGACTGTCGTAGGGAGTTCCTCCTGACGACCCCACCATGACGAAGATGAAGGAAGAGAAGCTCCACCAAGATGAAGCTTTGGAGTGCCTCCCAAGAGGACGTTCGACACCGAGAGCGGCCTCATGTTGAACCAAGAAGAGTACCAAAGGTACCTCTCCATCCAACACCGTGGTTAATACTGGCATCATCGACTCCGTCCTTTTGGACGACACAGGTATGACCGTAGAATTTAACACTGTTTTCAATACAATTGGGTGAGGAAGCTTTCGGGAAGTGCAAGAACATGGAATCGAAAAACTCACCATTGAATTCCTATGCTCTTTACAAGCCACTGATAATAATGTCTACTTTCGCATGTTCAACCAAGAGTATAATTTAACTTGGGGAGTTTTTAGTATGGCACTTGGTTTTGATAACAATTGTCATCTAGATCTAGTAAATGCCACACGGAAATTTGATAAAGCTGAATTCTGGAAAGCCATAATTGGATCCAATGATTGCTCTGAGCCTAAAATTGATGAAATCCATAATCATACTTTGCGCTTGATCTGCTATTGGATGGCCATAACTCTTCTTCCTGGCTCTAAGGTGCAAATTCTTCTTAATGATGAACTAAGACTGCTCTATGCCATGACTAAGAAAATAAAAGTTTCACCTGCTAAAATTTTATTCCGCTTTTGGCTTGGTATTTTCCATAGAAGTGAGCCCATATTCTTTACTTCTTTTATCACTCGCATTGCTGGAACAATGGACTTGCTAGATGGAAAACACTACGTCGAATATATTGCTTCTCCTAGAGATATTGTAACCGAAGATTTCTTCATAAGTGCTCAAGTCCTAAAAAGAGATGAAAATGTGATCTTAAAATGATTTATCCCGGCCATACAGCCGAAATCTCTCTCCCGTAAGAGAGGCGTCAGTTGTATGCGCTGTGTACACTAACCATAAATTGGGACCAAGAGGCAATAAGCCAAAATGTTGCAGGATTAAGAAGGGTGACAAGGAGTATGTCACAAGCTGCTCAATTTGAGCAAGGCAGCACATCACGAGCTAGAGGGAGATACGAAGAAGAAGGCGATGAGGCAAGTTCCATGGACATTTCAGGGTCAACGGAACAGCCTCAACAGCACACTCCAAGAGTGCGCACTCCCCGTCCGTCCACACGGGCGAGGGGTCGTCGAAGCCAAGGATCGGAAATGGATCAACTCATCAACAACATGGGCACAATGCAAGTTGAGTAAGATGCAACTCTAAGTATGGCACAACAAAATGCCCAACTATTGCAAGCTATCTAAGACGAAGAAGCACAACGCTGGGCGGGATGGGTCCAATACTATCCGCCGCCACAATGAGCAAAAAGACAAGCTTGGGGGAGATCCTCTCCCCCACCAAAGTAAGTATTCTATCCTAGCTATTTACATTATTTTAATTTATTGCATTTAAAAAAATGCATAAGATAAAAATACCAAAAATATTTCCCTTATTCCCATATGTCTCATGAATGTTTATCTTCCTCATGGAAATGATGAATAGTTACTCTGTTAATATTTCTTTAATGCCTAGTCTACATCTTAGTACTTCTTTGAGTATGGATCACTTGGCTTATTTAAATCATCATGAACCTAAAAACTTTGTGGATGCTAAGTGCTAGAACTAAGTCTAAGTTGTTGTGAGATATGATATAGTGAAACAAGAGCTGCTATGATATTGTTCTAAGCATGCATGATTACTGGAGATTTATTTCTTAATCAATCAAAACCTTATCGTTCCTCAATGGTGATAAATTCCTACCACAGCCATATATGCTACACATGTTTAAAACCTTCCACATAAGCTATTTTCTTTGTATTGAGTGTTGTCAAGTCTTGTTGACCCTTATTGAGAGTCTTATCATGCTCCCAAGATCAAGATCACGTACACACCACATATATGTGCTGCTTCTACACTGGAAGTACGTAACCACATGCCTTTCATTTCCACCAAAAAAATGCACCATGTGTTAAAGTCATAGTAAATCTCTCTTAGTTATTATGGTAGAAGAGACAAAAAGGCTATGCAAAATGAAAAGAAAAAGAAAGAAAAATGGACACAAGAGAGTCCATAGAAAAGAAAAGAAAAAAATATATGAGCAAGTCTAGACTCATGAATAAAGAAAGGAAAATTGATAGCCATGTCTCTAAAATTTATTAGAGAGAGATACAATTCCAAATAGAGGGGCATTATAGTTCATATTTTCCACACACTTGCACATCTTGATCTAAGGGCATGACACTTCTCTCTTTGGATCCAACCTTTGACTCTAAAATATATGCAAAATAAGTATGTTATACCCTTTCATTCCTACCTTAAGCTCCACATAAGCCATTTTTAGAAGTAGGATGATAAAGAGAAGGAAACCTTTACTTTGTGCCTTGGTAAGGAATCATACACCATTTGAGCGACATGAGAGAACCATATGAGGAACATTAAGTTTTCTTTTGCAAAACATTGTTAAAACCTCTAGTATGAAACTTGCAAAGAATGAGAAAAGTAGTGCTCAAGTTAAACTGTTCTGTCTCTCAACCACCTAAGGCAAAGGAAAGGTCATTAGACCCATAAAGGACTAAGGTAAAATGGGTGAACTTTTATAGCCAATTTTTCCATTCAAAAGAGAACTATTCTGTTGTGCACTTGGTACTAAGGAAATATGAATATTGTAGCAACTCCTGATCCACCGAGACTAAGTTTAATTATTTGCTCGGGACGAGCAAAGGTTAAGCCAGGGGAATCTTGTTGACGGTGGATATACCATGAAAATCCACATTCAAACACCGTCAACAGGCCTTGGATTCAAGGGAGAATAAATATATCATGAACATATTTTATCAATAACTAGTTCCACTTGTACCCTTAGCTTGTGAATGCAGGGAAGATCAAAACAGAACAAATTGGGGCACTTGTACTCTTTTTTTACCGGAATACCCTTGCCCTTTCGGAAAAAGTGTGTGTGCTGAGTTACTCTTTAGGAGTGTTCTTGTTCATATAATTAGTTTTGAGTGCCTCCTAAAAAAATATATATTCAAAAAAAAAGAAAAAGAAAAAAAAGAAAAGAGAAAGAAGCAAAAGAAAAGAAGAGAAAGGGGCTGATCTTGGAGATTTTTCGTTCACTTCGGGTGGTGTGTTGTGCTCTCCTTTGTGTCCAGGCTCGCGTCTCTAGCACGGTCTAGGCTAGGACCAGCACAGTACCGCCGGTTGAACGATTATTCAGCTTGCTTTTTGTAACTAACGTGGTGCTAGTTCGTTCCTTGTTTCAGCCCACCTATAGCTCCACATATTCTACAGCTTGACAGGTCTCGTGCTGCGGCACCGATACACTTCATCCATTGCTGCAGACTTGTTGGTAGACGACCCCTCCTGTCGAGCAAGGTAAGAACTGGTAAGAACTTGTGTAATAGGCGGAGAGTGAGCGACTTGCTGTAGCTACATCCTAGTAGTTGTAGGGCTTTTATTTCTTCACTTGTCTTCTTGTTATCTTTGTCTTTGAACCATGCCGGGGTCCGACGAAGATAACCAAATTCCACATTCGCCTCGCACAAAGGGCGTCATACAACATTTTGAAAGGAAAGTGAAGCTGCACACGGAGGGACTTGATAATGACTTGCAGGTGACAAATGACAAACTTGGGCAGTTGGAAGCTACGCAGATTGCCGCAAACAACAAGCTTGCAGGTTTGGAGAAGTCCATTGCTAGTGTGGACAAAAGCCTTGCTGCTCTGCTAAGGCGTTTTGATGACCTCCACAACGATGATAAAGACAAGCATAAAGAAGGAAAGAAGGAGGAAGATCGAGAGGATGGTAGTTATGATGAAGTATACACAGGTGATACTGAACATGATGATCGAGACACTCGTGATCGACGTCGCCTACGTCACAACCGTAGAGGTATGGGTGGCCACCGCCGACGCGAGGTACACAATAATGATGATGCTTTCAGTAAGATTAAATTTAAAATACCTCCTTTTGATGGTAAATATGACCCTGATGCATACATTACTTGGGAGATTGCTGTTGATCAAAAGTTTGCATGCCATGAATTTCCTGAGAACACACGTGTTAGGGCTGCTACTAGTGAGTTCACAGATTTTGCTTCTGTTTGGTGGATCGAATATGGCAAGAAAAATCCTAATAACATACCTAAAACTTGGGATGCGCTGAAACGAGCCATGAGAGCTAGATTTGTTCCATCTTACTATGCCCGTGATATGATAAATAAGTTGCAGCAATTGAGACAAGGTTCTAAAAGTGTAGAAGAATACTATCAGGAATTACAAACGGGTATGTTGTGTTGTAAATTAGAGGAGGATGAGGAACCTGCTATGGCTAGATTTTTAGGCGGGTTAAATCGGGAAATTCAGGATATCCTCGCTTACAAAGAATACAATAACGTAACCAAACTGTTTCATCTTGCTTGTAAAGCTGAACGGGAAGTGCAGGGACGACGTGCTAGCGCAAGGACTAATGTTTCTGCAGGGAAAGCTAGTTCATGGCAGCAGCGCACGTCTACAACTCTGTCTACATGTACTCCTACGCCATCATCTAGTGACAAGACTCGAGCTGCCCCCACCAATTCAGTAGCGAAGACAGCGCAAAAGCCGGCTGCGAGTACTTCATCTGTGGCATCGACAGGTAGAACAAGCAACATACAATGTCATCGGTGCAAGGGATATGGCCATGTGATGCGTGACTGCCCAAACAAGCGTGTTATGATTGTCAAAGATGATGGTGAGTGTTCATCTGCTAGTGATTTTGATGAAGATACACTTGCATTGCTTGCGGCTGACTATGCAGGTAGTGAGGAACACATAGAAGAACACATTAATGCAGGAGACGCGGAGCACTATGAGAGCTTGATTGTACAGCGAGTGCTTAGTGCACAAATGGAGAAGGCGGAGCAAAATCAGCGACACACTTTATTCCAAACAAAGTGTGTCATCAAGGAGCGTTCGTGCCGCATGATCATTGATGGAGGTAGCTGCAACAACTTGGCAAGCAGCGACATGGTACAGAAGCTCACCCTCACCACCAAACCCCACCCCCATCCCTACTACATCCAATGGCTGAACAACAGTGGTAAGGCAAAGGTAACGAGACTTGTGCGAATCGATTTTGCCATCGGATCATACAAAGATATTGTTGAATGTGATGTTGTGCCTATGCAAGCTTGCAATATTCTGCTAGGTGGACCATGGCAATTTGATAGAGATTCAATGCATCATGGTAGATCAAATCAATATTTGTTTCTATACCATGATCGAAAAATTGTGTTGCATCCTATGTCTCCTGAAGCTATTACGCAATCTGATGTTACTAAGGCTGCAAAAGCAAAGAGCGAGAGCAATAAAAATGACAAATCTGTTGTTGATGACAAAGATGAGATAAAATTGAAAGGACATTGTATGCTTGCTACAAAATCTGATATTAATGAGTTCACTGCATCCACCTCTGTTGCTTATGCTATGGTATGCAAGGATGCTTTGATTTCATTTGAGGATATGCAACATTCTTTGCCCCCTGCTGTTGCCAACATTTTGCAGGAGTATTCTGATGTGTTCCCCAGTGAGATACCAGCGGGGCTGCCACCAATATGGGGGATTGAGCACCAAATTGATCTTATCCCTGGTGCATCTTTGCCAAACCGTGCGCCATACAGGACCAATCCGGAAGAAACGAAGGAAATTCAGCGACAAGTGCAAGAACTACTAGACAAAGGTTATGTGCATGAGTCTTGATGAGGACATCATAGGCTTGGATATGACCATATTAACCAATTCTAAACCAAAGGTGAAACCATTCTATATGAGTCTTATTATTGATACATTTGATGAATTGGTGCTGGACCATAAAGTGTGTACATTCTCGTTTGCAGAATTACTTACATGGATCAAGGGAGTGTTTGATTGCATATGGAAAGCATAGAAGGATAATGAAGTTGATTGGGGACCAAATCTAAGTATTCCAAATGTCCTCCATCAGGCCACCACGTCACTTATAGCCCAAGGAAGGAAAGAGTTCAAGTCCAACACGTTTTGGTGTGGAATTCGGACTGCAGCAGAGTCTCAACTTGAGACGGTCACCATGACTTCATACGGAGTCCGATTGGGACATGGGGCTAGATTCTTTGGAATGCAGACATTGAGAAGGGTAAGGGTTGTCCCGATCTTTCGGTGGAGATGGATAACTTCGATTTGGACTGGAGAGACATTCACGATCCGACTACAACCGTCCAAGGACGCTGCGCCTTAGCGACCGATACACCAACTCCAGCGGTTGCACGCGATCTTGCGGAGCACGACCAACCAAACCACTAGGGTTATTCCTGCAAGCAATCGAAGAACCAGCAAGAACAAGAAGAACAAGCACTCAATTGCAAATATGAGATGAAAGTTCAGATCTGATACACATGAAGGTGGGGTTCTGAATCGAGTAGAACGGATGGTCTAGTCGACACACGCGTCTACAAGGAAGTAGCAGCGGCTAAACTTACATCAAAAACAAAACCCGATCTGTTTGTGGCGGCTACGGAGGTATATAAGATGGTTGAGGACGACCTGGATGTCGTGGAGGTCGTCCCACAACCCTAGGACGCGCCCCTATTGGGCCCCACTTGATACACAGCCCATTAGGCAATAATTAGGTGACGCAGCACTGCAGATAGAAAAAGTTCTCGTCATTAAATAAATGATTGCGGACGCCTCGGAGTAGATATGGACATGGGGCTAGATTCTTTGGAATGCAGACTTGATATGCTTTCCAAAGAGTCCTAGAATGTCCCAATCGGACTCCGTATGAAGTCGTGGTGACCGTCTCAAGTCGAGACTCTGCTGCAGTCCGAATTCCACACCAAAACGTGTTGGACTTGAACTCTTTTCTTCCTTGGGCTATAAGTGACGTGGTGGCCTGATGGAGGACGTTTGGAATACTTAGATTTGGTCCCCAATCAACTTCATTATCCTTCCATGCTTTCCATATGCAATCAAACACTCCCTTGATCCATGTAAGTAATTCTGCAAACGAGAATGTACACACTTTATGGTGCAGCACCAATTCATCAAATGTATCAATAATAAGACTCATATAGAATGGTTTCACCTTTGGTTTAGAATTTGTTAATATGGTCATATCCAAGCCTATGATGTCCTCATCAAGTCTCTTAGTCCTTGTGCTGTTCCAGTGATTTTAGTGCCTAAGAAAGATGGAACATGGCGTATGTGTGTTGATTGTAGGGCTATTAATAATATCACCATTCGATATCAACACCCTATTCCACGATTAGATGATATGCTTGATGAATTGAGTGGTGCTGTTGTGTTTTCAAAGGTTGATTTACGTAGTGGGTACCACCAGATTCGTATGAAATTGGGAGATGAATGGAAAACTGCTTTCAAAACTAAGTTCGGTCTATATGAGTGGTTAGTCATGCCTTTTGGGTTAACTAATGCACCTAGTACTTTCATGAGATTAATGAACGAGGTTTTGCCTGCTTTCATTGGGAAATTTGTTGTCGTCTACTTTGATGATATACTGATTTATAGCAAATCCATGGATGAACACCTTGATCACTTACGTGCTGTTTTCAATGCTCTACGTGATGCACGCTTGTTTGGTAACCTTGAGAAGTGCACTTTCTGCACCGATCGAGTATCGTTTCTTGGCTATGTTGTCACTCCACAGGGAATTGAGGTTGATAAAGGCAAGGTGGAAGCTATACAAGGATGGCCTGTACCCACGACGGTCACACAAGTGCAGAGTTTCCTAGGACTTGCTGGTTTCTATCGCCGTTTTGTGAAGGACTTCAGCACCATTGCTGCACCATTGAATGAGCTTACAAAGAAGGGAGCGCCCTTTTCTTGGGGCAAAGCACAAGAGCACGCCTTCCATGTGTTGAAAGATAAGTTAACACATGCACCTCTACTCCAACTCCCTGATTTTAATAAGACTTTCGAGCTTGAATGTGATGCGAGTGGAATTGGATTGGGTGGTGTTTTGTTACAAGAAGGCAAACCTGTTGCATACTTTAGTGAGAAATTGAGCGGGCCTATTCTCAATTATTCTACATATGATAAGTAATTATATGCTCTAGTGCGGAGATTAGAAACATGGCAGCATTATTTGTGGCCCAAAGAATTTGTTATACATTCTGATCATGAATCTTTGAAGCATATTCGTAGTGAAGGAAAACTGAATCATAGACATGCAAAATGGGTTGAATTTATTGAATCTTTTCCTTATGTTATCAAACACAAGAAATGGAAGGATAATATCATTGTAGATGCATTGTCTAGGAGATATACTTTGCTAAATCAACTTGATTACAAGATCTTTGGGTTAGAAACAATTAAAGACCGATATGCTCATGATGCTGATTTTAAAGAAGTGCTGCTGCATTGTAAAGATGGAAAAACGTGGAACAAATTCATCGTCAATGATGGGTTTGTGTTTAGAGCTAACAAGCTATGCATTCCAGCTAGCTCCGTTCGCTTGTTGTTGCTGCAGGAAGCGCATGGAGGTGGCTTGATGGGGCATTTTGGAGCGAAGAAGACGGAGGACATTCTTGCTGGTCATTTCTTTTGGCCAAAGATGCGACGAGACGTGGAGAGATTTGTTGCTCGCTGCACAACATGTCAAAAGGCTATGTCCCGGTTGAATCCACACGGTTTGTATATGCCTCTTCCTGTTCCTAGTGCTCCTTGGGAGGATATTTCTATGGATTTTGTGTTGGGATTGCCACGGACTAGGAAAGGACAAGATAGTGTTTTTGTGGTTGTGGATCGATTCTCTAAAATGGCACATTTCATACCATGTCATAAAACTGATGATGCTACAAATATTGCTGATTTGTTCTTTCGAGAAGTTGTTCGCTTGCATGGTGTGCCAAATACAATTGTTTCTGATCGTGATGCTAAATTTCTTAGCCATTTTTGGAGAACTTTATGGGCTAAATTGGGGACTAAGCTTTTATTTTCCACCACTTGTCACCCCCAAACTGATGGTCAAACTGAAGTTGTGAATAGAACTTTGTCTACTATGTTAAGGGCTGTTTTAAAGAAGAATATTAAGATGTGGGAAGATTGTTTGCCACATATTGAGTTTGCTTATAATCGTTCGCTGCATTCTACTATGAAGATGTGTCCCTTTGAGATTGTTTATGGCTTGTTACCACGTGCTCCTATTGATTTAATGCCATTGCCAAGTTCTGAAAAGTTGAATTTTGATGCTAAGCAATGTGCTGAATTGATGCTAAAACTACAAGAAACCACTAAAGAAAACATAGAGCGCATGAATGCTAAGTACAAATTTGATGGAGATAAAGGTAGAAGGGAATTGATTCTTGAACCTGGAGATTTGGTTTGGTTGCATTTGCGAAAGGATAGGTTTCCTGAATTAAGAAAATCTAAATTGATGCCTAGAGCGGATGGTCCTTTTAAAGTGATGCAACGAATAAATGAGAATGCATATAAGCTTGATCTTCCTGCAGATTTTTGGGTTAGTCCCACATTTAACATTGCAGATTTGAAGCCTTATTTGGGTGAGGAAGATGAGCTTGAGTCGAGGACGACTCAAATTCAAGAAAGGGAGGATGATGAGGACATCAACACCGATCATACATCCACGCCGTCCACGCCGACACCTGCTGGTCCTATTACTCGTGCTCGTGCTCGAAAACTTAATCATCAAGTGAGTTCCTTCTTGAGCTCTTGTCCATCCTGTTTAGATCTTGGAGACACATGCACTCTTGTTTTGATTTGGAATCAAGGAGAAGACCGAAAGGGAAAAGGACTCGCGTAGGCTGGATTCGGACTGCACCACACCTCCAACCTGCGACGGTCACCACGGTTACATACGGAGTCGGATTGGGGTGATTCTGGACTTGTTGGAAAACTAATCAAGTCTACTTTCATAGGATCTGACCTCGTACTCATATCTGCTCAGAAGCGGCGTTAACAGTCCAAAAATCACCGAGAGGTCTATTCTGTCCAGGGTGCTGTGCCACCTTAAGTTAGCCCAATGGGCTTGTATCGTTTAGAGTCCAGTAGGGACGCGTCCTAGGGTTGGAGCACGACCCAAACTCTCTTGTGGTCGTCCTCCACACGTCATATACCCCTTAGCCGCCACTAGGGACACTTGGGTTTTGTTTAGATCAAGTTTAGCCATCGCTACTTGCTTGTAGGCGCGCGTGCTGATCCAGTCGCCCGTCTCCTTGTCTTCGGAACCCCACTCATAATAAGATTCAGTGTGAAACCTTCAATTTCATCTTGCAATTTCAGTGCTTGTTTCCTCGTTCTTGCTAGTTCTTCGATTGCTTGCAGGACGGGAGCCCTAGGGGCTGGTTGTCGTGCTCCACAAGATCGTGACGGCCTTTGGAAGTGGTGTATCGGTCGCTAAGGTGCGGTCTTGGAAGGCTGTAGTTGGGCCGTGAACGTCATCTCCATCCACCAATCAAGTTATCTCATGCCTCTCATCGAAAGATCGACCACAAACCCTTGCGGGTTCATATCAGTGGATATACCATGAAAATCCACATTCAAACACCGTCAACAGGCCTCGGATTCAAGGGAGAATAAATATATCATGAACATATTTTATCAATAACTAGTTCCACTTGTACTCTTAGCTTGTGAATGCAGGGAAGATCAAAATAGAACAAATTGGAGCACTTGGAGCCCAATATTATGGGTCGGCCGAACCATGTATTTGGGAACCAAGTCATCAAACTTCAACAAAAGACTCAAGACATCACTTGAAAGAGAGGAGAGCTTAGTGTGGGCCCATGTGTGGGTTGGCCGACCCCACCATGTGGCCCACCTGGCTCTGGTGACATGGCAGGATCCGTGTGACATCCTACTCAGCCCAATTCCACCATCAGATCAACATGTGTTTCCATTCAACGGTGGAGAATCAAAACACACGGATCAAGGCGTGAAACAACACAATCAAGACAGAACCAGCACAAGGCAACACTCTATGACTGGTGGGGACCACACCTGGCCGAGCCCACCTATCATAAGGGGTCGGCCGACGCCCCTGGTGCCTGGTGTTGGTATAAATTAACTGCACTCTACTTAAATAAGATTGTATTCCAATATCCGCAAGCGCACAGATATAATATACCGCTGTCACATTTCACCCGGAGGTTTTAAATATCGTATCCACAAGGAACAGTAGATGATAATGACCAAGCCGATGACTTAATCCTACAATTAGGCTAGATAATATCAAGAAAGACGAAATAGCTAATGACTATCTAGTTCCAACAACCGGTAAACTTTGAATAATATCGTTCTAACTGGGTAGTGACATGAATAAGAGACGAAATCAGAGTTCCCACCTACCAGACACTTATACACCTATCGATCCTATCAACGGGAAGTGGACTACAGAGGACTCAACGCAGCTGTCACCTACGCGATCTACCACTATCCGGCCAATCAGGGGACATTCACATGTAAACCTAGCCTAGGCACCATGCCTACACTACGAAATACTACTTCAATGAAGTAATGACCAAGATCAAAGAACTCAATATGAGTTGCAAACTTAAGAGCGAATAAGAACAAATGCTTACTTGTATTAGAAGTTGAATGCAAAAGTACCTCAGAACGCAACTCCGGGCGAGGAAGCTGAATCCAGAAGAATACAGCTACGAACAAGCACCGACAGGCCGGAACTCCTCCAGAATCTCTACTCTCCTACTCTATCTCTCTAATCTCTAAACAAGACTAGATCTAGATGAACTAGTCTCTCCTAACTGCTACAACTAGATGAACTAGAACTAGATCAACTAGAGGGACCCTAACCCTAATTTATGTAGAGAATATGAAGCACCGGGGTGCAGAATGCCTTCTGGAGGGGGCCTGGGGCGTCCTTATATAGGCCGAGGTGGAGTAGGCGGCAAGGAACCACCACGTCATCGATCCGTGTCTCATGTTATGTGCACCGTCGGATCAAACCGACCTTAGATCGACGTAGGGATGCTTTACTTGGGTGCCAAGGAAGCGTGGGAGGAAGATTCCAGAAGCCGAGGGCCAAAACCCTAATGGTGGGGCCGTCCGGCCCTACTCTGGCGCCGGCCGGCGCCAAAAGTCCGGGTCTCGGGCCTAATTTCGTCGTGTTGTCTTCCTGGGCCTCCTGCAGTCCAATGGTGCATATGTTGCCGCAGATTTTGATTCCTAACTCCAAATATAGCAAATGATAGGTCCGTTTCGATTGTCTCGATGAGCCCGTCGCAATGGTGTAGTCCAATTGCTTATTTGAGATACTTTATTGATGGAAAATTGCGTATTCCTACAATACAAGTGAGAACACCAAAACTCGTGGAACTCGTTAGAATAAAAACCTATAACTATGCTTTGTGATTCATTTTGTGTCAAATCATGCTTCAGTTGATGGTTATTTTTGGTACTTAACGACCGTCAACAATACCCCCAAGCTTACCCTTTGCCGGTCCCTTGGCAAATAAACTAAGCCTAATTGGAATAAACTTGGATCAGGAGTTGCTACAATGCTTCATGCCTTCCAAGTACACATGCTTTCAAACAGAAATTCTTCTCCGGCTTAGACAAAACTGCTCTAACTTTCAAACTTACCCATTATACTTTTAACTATGGAGCTTCTCAGTTTTTACATAAGTCTTGAGCAATCGAAAGATAGAACAATCAAGTCAAGCACTATGTCTCTAATTCTTCACAGTACCAATATTCCGGAGTTTTGGAAGTTTTCGAAATAAAACTCATAGCTTAATTGTATGACACCCTCAAGTCTCTTAATATATGTGGTATTTATGGATCTCAATGAGACATTAATGATGTTATGCCTTCCTACAACTAAGGATTATAGTGGAGCTTATAGGAGTGGCAATAACAAAGATGAGCATACTTGCAATTCATATATTGTAAAGTCAAACAATGGATCCACAGAGAGTCAAGTCGTACAATCAAATCAAGATGTGCATGTGTATGGAATATGGTGGATAGGTGTATATAAGGTGGCTAATCCTAATTCTACTTTTGCTCTTTAAAAATAGATTTCTTTCTTGGAACTTAGAACTTTCGCGGGAAAACATGGACTATCTTTATTTTCTTTTTCTTCTTTTCTTTCTCTCTCTCTCTCTTTTCATAGGGAGGCGGGCATCTAAGTACCCATTGTTTTAATTGTTGGGACACTTGTCCATCTTTTACTCCCATTTCTTTTTTTTCAATTATTTTGCATAGCCACATGCATCCTTTGAATATAAATAATTGGAGAGATAATGATAAGAATTTAGAGCAATTAAACAGGGGCTGTCCTATAGGGTATATTTTTGGGTGTTTACTTCCAGTGTAGGAGAAAAACATTTTTAAGGTGGATCTGGTTGGAAGTGGAAAATGATTGCGCTTACTCCCAGAGTAGGAGTAATGTATATGTGGGTGGAGTGTGTAAGTGGTCTTGATTTTAAAAGCATGGCAAGACTCTCATAAGGTATACAACAAAGGTTGACTAAACTCAATGCAAAGCAAGCAGCATAAATGTGCAAAGGTTTTCATATCTCTAAATGTATCATATATGGCTTTGGTAGGAATTTACACTTTGTCATACAAGAGCTCATCATGTAAGATTTTAAATTTAAAATAAATCTCCAGAACTTAGTATTGCTAGGAATAAGATAAATAGCAGCTCAACCTTCATGTACCATATCAATCAATCACCTAGACTTAGCTCAAGCATATGCCTCCACAAGTTTCAGGTTCAGAGTCAATTCTTAAGTCAAAACAGTAGTATCCAAAACTCGGGAGAATTTAAGGTTGAAAACTAGACACTTGAAAGGAATTACGGCAGAGCAACTATTCATCATCTCCAAGATAAAATTTTAATGTTCTCCAGTTTTTATTTGACTCTAACCTAGACTGACTATAGACACACTCTAAGACCACTCTAATATATAGCTAAGTTTTTATTTGGTTTTCAAATTTTATCTTACTAGCTAACTCACGCGAAAAAGCGATATGGTACAATAATAATAAGGTGAGAAACTTATACTTAGCTGGATTTTAAATGGAGGGTGCCCTCCCCCAAGCTGGATGTTTGACAGGGTTTTTGATGTTGCAAATTGAGTTATCCTTCTCGGAGCAGGTGTATCGGCAGCGTAAGGGCGTCGGGTTAACTAGCTCTTTGATCTTGTATTTTCCTGTGAAACTCAATTGCCAACAAAAATACCAAATCTCATGGAGAGGGGTTAGGTTTAGTACCACTCCATGGTAAGTGATTGATTTTATTTTCCCAGCAGAAGTTTAAGCTTCTTTACCCAATTAGGAAACTTCTCTAAGAGTGTGGACCTTCATGTGCCCACATATTTTTGGTTTTTTCTAAAAAGTGTGGACCTTCATGTGCCCACATATTTTTTGTGTTTTTAGACTTTATAAAATAGACTCGATAATCGCATGGGTATAGTTACCTAATAACTAGGGGATGCTCCTCCCCCAAGCTAGATGTTTACAATACTTGGTGTTGATGGTCTTTAGAGCAAGCTTGTCAGCAGTAGTCCTAGTGGGCTCCACTGATGAACTCACTCCTCACACATAGTGTTATCCTGCATAATTATACTCCAACAAGAAAACCAAAACTCGAGGCTCGAATGTGATAAGGGGTTAGCGGTCAGCCAATAAGTAATTGATTATTCTTTTGAGTTGATTTTAAATTGAAAGGTTCTAGCAGGATTCTTTTTAGGATTTTCTGATTTTCTTATGCAGAAAATTAAATATGTATGCATGATGTATATTTTATTTTTATGCCACCACTAAAAATATTTGTTGTCATGGGGCTTAGGATTTTCATAATGCAAGAAAGTAAATATAGATGCTATTATCATTTTTTATGCCACCACAGTAAATACTCCTACAGGGTTACCATAAGTTTATTCACGTGGGGCTTTAATATTTTGTGATGCAGTAAATAAGACAATAAAGATTTTTATTTTTTTATTTTTCCTTTTTGACATGCATAAAGATGAATATGCCAAAGTGAAATTACTAATGTAGATAGAAATACTAATTAATTAGATAACTACCATATTATCTTATGGCAAAGGTGCAGGATTTAAAGTCTACTGTTAGGACTTTTTCTTCCACTCTTGTGTTTCCCTCCGTCTTAGAGATGGAGGTCTTGATGGTTGCACCCCTTATGATGATGATGTCACTTTTATTTTTTGTTTGGCCAGCAGGTTAGTGTAGAACATTAATAGTGGAAGATGGCAGCATCTTGCTTAGTGTGCATGTTCACAGAACTTCAACTGTGGAATTTTGGGAATTAACAAACTTTGCTCGAAGTGTTGTCCTGTTTGCAAAACCAAGGTAGAGATCTAGTGCATGGGTTCTGTTGGTGGAAAAACACCAACAGAACCAAATCTATTTCTTTATTTATTCTTCTCTAGCCTTAGGCACATTGAACAAGACAAAATTGGTGTTGCATAATTTGTTTACTTATGACATGAGTGGTAAGATCAGAAGATTAAGCATTTATGTTGCATTTAAGTTCATATGGCGGAAAATATTTAAATTGCTTAACCAATGGAAGGGTTGTCTATCTCTATATAAATTGTCACACGAGTATGACTATCATCTCCCAAATATAGAATACAATGTTTTAGCACATTTGGTTAAGACTAAGATCAAAAGAATGGTGCCATGAACAATCTTAAAGGACAAAGCATGTTGAGTTAATTAGATTAATCAATTAAAGCTGCAACTCTAACATGTTTGCATCTTCATCTATGTGCATACCAAGATCAAGAGAAAAATAGTGACCGCTTACCTTAAGATATTACCTTCATTATTGGAGCGTGATGGTACTAAGTAATGATGGGTAGATGACTGGTGGTCCTTTCCTTCTCTTGCATCTTGAGTTGTTCATGAGCATCTTGTCTCCTTTGTTGCTTATCCTCTTTGCCATCTTTTGCTTCTTTGATCTTATGACACCTTGTCAGTCCATTCATTATTATGCCTGCAACAGATTAGTGGACAACACATACCCGAAGGAATGTACAATTTTGGAACATAGGTTGTTTGTCCAGAATCATGTTCCATCTATGCTACTAAGAAGATATGGTTGATATTATCATAGCATTGATCATGTTCTATACCGGCATGGCTTGAGTTCAAGTAACTTGCAGCAGAAGATAAAGTGCATGAATCATTAATACTCATAGTTCTTCCATCCATAATGAATGAGCTGTGTCTTCCTCTGCAAAGTTATTGAAGTTCAGCATGTGCCCTGCCTTACCGCCGATTTCAATTCACCTCATGACTTACCCAGATTAATTGTGAAAGTTTCCTGCAGGGGTTAGTCCAACAAAATATCTAATGTCTACTATAGCAATTTCTAGTTCAATAACCAAACCAAACTCCATGTCTAGTTTTAATTAAGGAAGGCGTTTTTAACCTGAGCACCACGCTCAATTTAAATGCCAATGGAAGTATTTGCAGTACTTCCAAACCAAATCTTACTATGGCAAACAAAGGTGACATGAAAGCACTTATAGAGATTTATTCATTTAGAGACGAAAAGGCGAACAATTGAAAATGGATTAGAAAGGTAGAGACAACCAATACTAGCAACATAAGATTTTCTAATTAAGCCCATTCCCCCAAGCTGGAATTTTGCAAAGCAAAGTTAAGCTTGGATTCAATATTACATAATGATTGGTTGGATATACCTTGCATTGTTACTCTTCTACTTCAAACCTGAAATGGTTAGTGAAAAAAATACCCAAAGGAATATTTTCATGATTATAATTCTATGCTCAATTCACAAGGGCATTATAGTAAAATTAAAGGTGCAAGCTCAATTCATTTTTTCAAGAGTGGTTATTTTAGGACACAAAGTCGTTCTCGGAAAATCTTCTAATTATTGTACTTTAAGTTCATGGGGTGGTTTCCTCTAGAACACCAGTCTTTGTGCACCTATATCAAGATTACAACGCGATCTACAATATTTATGATAAACATATGCATCTACAACCACCCTTTCGAAAAATTTATGAACAGGTAGAATGAGGGGGTTGAAGATCTCGTGTGTGATAATGTTAGAGAGACCAATTGATCTAGGAGATTTCTCATATGAGCATGGATTCGATGAGGTGTTAATGAAGCAATTCCCATGTTCATCAATATGATCTCCCTTTTCAAACTCCATGGGTGTTTCTTCATGGATGTCTATAGGCAACAAGTTTGACTCTATTATTTCATGTCTACGACATTCATTGGATATTTTATTTTCTAGGATTTCCCATGGATTGGTGTCTCTAAGTTTAGTCTCGTCTAAGGCTTTCTCTAAACTTGGATGAGTTATGTTTACTACAGAAATTGATTTAAGCTTACCATTTGAATCTAGACCAAGTTTAGATGCTAGCACTAAGGTTTTGTCCTCTTCCATCCATTCTTTGACAATAGCGTATGTGTTTCTAGTATATTCTATGCATTCCTGCCATTGTCGTAGCTCTTTTTGGTCATTCCAATAATCTTCATGACTCCTATCCTTGGGATGCCTTAATGGGATCCTTGGGTCATTATGAGATTTAGGAGGGAGAGCATAAGAAGGATCATCGGAGTCAAGGATGGGTTCAGAGATAGGTTCATATGAGACATTTAATGTGAGCATAGAAGGGGAGAAGATAGAATTAATTTCTAAGTGGTTTGGCTCACCTTCTATGGCATCACTAGACATGCCATCCTTGCATTCTTCCCAATGTCTTTCAGGGGGGAAAGGAAGTTGACGACATTTTTTCCAAGATGCTCTTCTAAGAAGATCTGATTTACATTGATTTACAAGCATCTTACCTAATTGGAAGTATAAATCATCAAAGTGGGGTTTCGATGGTTTAGGATTGACAGCTAAATCTTGGGATTGGAGTGGTTGTGTTTTAGCTACCAAAACTTCCTCTTCTAATTCGGGAGATGATCTCCCTTTTCAGAATTTGCTTGAGCAACCTTGTTAATCATTGCTCTTACTTTACTTATAGGCAAATAAGGAAAGGCTCCTCCAGAGGATAAATCAAGGGATTCCCTAGAATTCTTGGTAAGACCCAAATAAAAATGTTGAATAAGTACGGGGTCCGGAAAACCAAGGTCAGGGCCAGAAGTAACAAGTTTATTAAAACGATCCCATGATGTACTAAGAGATTCTTGTTCTAGTTGCCTAAAAGTTAGAACCTCTTTTCAAAGGTTAACTACTCTATGGATAGGAAAGAAATATAAACAAAATTCAGAGCATAAAGTTTCCCAATCCCCTTGCATACTTCCTATGGCTCGATTATACCAACGTTTAGCTCTTTCGATCAAAGAGAACGGAAAAAGCTTCCATCATAAGTCTTATCAGACATGCCAGCAATGTGCAAGCATGCACAGGTCTGCTCGAATTCTCGTAGGTGTAAGTATGGATTTTCGTTACCTTCTCCCGAGAAGGGTTTATCCCGAATCATATAAATTAGACATGGGCGCAGCTCATAGCCAGGTGTTATGATAGGCTCTATAGATTTTGGTGGCTCAAAGCTTTTGCATATGCCATAAACACAGATAGGCGTGGAATTTAAAGCATCCATAAGGATGAACATAAAATGATGAAAAGGTAGGGATAAAATAGAAAAGATAAAAGTATAATATAGGATTAAGCTAAACTCAGTCAAAATCAGCAAACCGTTTGTAACAGAACTGACCAATTTATACGAGCACAAGTACGACGATCGCCAATTTAGTAGCAATCAAGTCACACTTGAGCCAAACCCGGTAGTTCGGAAATCTCGAAGAATTTCAAACATTTTAAACAGAACATACCCCAAGGATCTTACAAATTCAGCAACAACCCATCACATGATACATAAGTTCACAACCGAATTAAAACATCAGAGTATAACATAGTCTTTTACATAAATGTAACCGTAGCGGAAATCAACATAGTTTTGAAACAACGTAGCCCACATACGAGTACCACCAGCTGACCATGTCACAGCATCTTACAAAAGCTAAAGATGGATAACGACCTTGCCCCAGGTCTAATATTCTTCGCCCGCAGGGGTGAAGCAGTTCTTGCAATAAGCATAGTAGACCACTCCTTCTGCAACAATGGGAATAAAACCCTGAGTACTCAATTGTACTCAGCTAGACTTACCCGACAGGAAGTAAATAAAAAGACTCTCAAGGATATGCAGGCTTATTTGGTGGAGCTCAGAGGATAGCAACATTTTGCATAAAAAGCATTACTACAGTAGTTCCTCAACTTATAAATTTTAGATATGGTTTAGCTTCGATTTCAGTTAAGCTATTAAGCTAAGGTTTGCAGCTATATTAAACAATCACTTGATATTATAGCAAACAATACAACCATATGATTTCCGATATCTACAGATATCAACCTCATCTCACCATAATCAATATGTTCAAGTTATTAGCCTCTATCTCACCAGAAGATCAGTTTAGTTTCTCACTAACCAGGAGAGATGGCGATTCGAATCGATTGTACCAGCTGGCAAACATGCCAATCACAAACCCTGTCAGCCTGATCAGTGGCTTCTTGGGTCACCGTTAGATCTTTCTAGGTCATATAATATCGCGAGCTTGGAGGGGGCCATATTCTCGGAGACAAACCCACTCACAGAAAGTGCAAGTCCCTGACCTGACTATGGCAAAATGGTGCCTCCGCACATCCTTCCTACCTCCAGAATATGTCTATCCATGTCACATCAATTCTCGGCTCAGAAAGAACTACTCGGCTTCGCGGTCAGAACGACTTATCTGGCCAGCTATGTGACGACGTCCTTCAATCTCAACTAATGTATGGTGGCCTCAGTCCTAGTCGGCCGCAAGCAGCACCGAAGATAGCATGACCTCAACCATGTCATATGGCTCCCCGCTACCTAGCCTTGATTCTCTCATTATCATTGTGGCATGGTGGCACATATAGTCAACCATGTGGAATCCATCCCCATCATCACTAGTCACCACCTATGCTCGCGAAGGACAGGAAATCCCTCGACTTCTACCGGTCTAAGCAGGGCTAAGCATAAGATCGAACCCATCCTTTGTCTAGTA
Source organism: Eremochloa ophiuroides (assembly GCA_038502445.1). Classification (NCBI taxonomy): domain Eukaryota; kingdom Viridiplantae; phylum Streptophyta; class Magnoliopsida; order Poales; family Poaceae; genus Eremochloa; species Eremochloa ophiuroides. The sequence continues at coordinate 35,881,375 of JAHLJS010000005.1, forward strand.
ATAGTACCAGGATAGTAGACAAGTGGACAAGGTATAAATGCAGCAATGGTATCAATTCAACTCCTATACTTAAGTGCACAATCATACGATTTAATAAAGACCAGTGCATTTGTAAAAAGAATAGGTGGAGGCTTAGGGATGCTCCGGGGCTTGCCTTTCACGAAGTTAGATGGCTGGTGGTCAGTGCACTCCGGCAGTTCAGTTTCCTTCTCGGCCTCGGGAGCTTTCGGCACCTCAATCTCCGGGGGCACTCCTTCCTCCGGCGGATCGAATTGTAGCAGTGTAACTCCTCCCGGCGATCCTGTATGCATGATATGCATATATGAGAACTGAGAATGCACATGGAATGCAATATAGAGAAGCACAACTTGAGCCATGAGATGCATTAGATAACATGTGAGCATCTAAATAATTTATCAAACATTTACTGAGTATGTGCATATTTCTTCTCTAAACAACAACACATACTCACCCTTCTTAAGCAAACTATAGAACAATTTCTCGTCTTGCGTAAGAGGTCTACAACCTGCACTAACAATTAATTTGAATCAAACTTCCCTACCACACCCACCTTTTAACTAATAACCACGAATAAAGCATATAAGCAAAGACATTGGACCTAGCTGCCCTACACATGAACAAGATCAACCTCAAAGTGTCTAGCAAGGTTACCAAGCTGGAGCATCACAGAAATGCATGAAAACATCTTCTAACCAATTATTACTCAACTAAAAACAATTAAACAAGCACTAGCTTATAACTGGACCCTTTATTTGCCGTGCCCAGAAAATTCTGGAAAAATTACAGCAGATAGCACACTCCCATATTAGGCTACTGGCAAAATTTCAAGTCATTTGGACAGATATAACATGCTACACAAAAATAACAAGCAGACATCCATTTAAGCAATAGAAAATACTTACTATAGTGAAAAGAATCAAACAACAGATTTCCCATTTTTCTTAGCTTCTTTATCACAAAACAAGTCTCAAGAAAAATATTCATAGCCATTACTTATTCCATCAAACATGGTGAATTTAGCAAGAGTATAGCATGAAAGGCATGTTAAACATGACATCATATAAATAACAGTAACCAACCAACAAATATAATTTTCCCAGATCCTACTTCTAAACAAGATTAATGCAAGTGGAATCACATTTTTAGCATATTCCTATAATTAGTTATGCATTTATCAAGTTTAAAAGCATAAAACAAATTAATTATAAATGCACAGAAAAATTACCACAAAGTCATATTTCATATTTTTCCTGTATAGAGCTTAGAAATACAAACCCAACAAAATTTGGTTCATCTCATTTGGACACTTCTAGCTCCAGATATGAATTTTAGAAGATTTACCAAAATTTCACGAAATTCATTTTCTCTTTTTCTTTTAAAACGAACCCGACTCAAATCGCTACACGCACCCGGTCCCGTGAACCAGAGACGCCCCCGAGGAGCTGACCGGTGGGCTCCCCAGTCAAACCGGTCCCACGTGTGAGAGAGAGGGAGAGCCGCTGGCGCTGACCGGCGATATCTCGCCGACGGCGAGGTCATCGGCGGCACCGAGGGCATCTACGTGTTCCTGGGAACGAGACGAACTCGCTGAGCTAACTCCCGAGACCTAACTACCACCGGAGCAAGCTCAACGGCGGCAATGGCGGACGGCGGAGTTCCGGCGAGCCCGCGCCGGCCGCTACCGGCCTTCACCGGTGAAGCTAAGCCACGTTCCGAGAACCTGGAACCCTAACGAAGCTATACAGCCCACGAATCGACCTTTGGTCCACTCCGACTCGACCTAACCGCGCGCAAGGCAGCATGGTGGCGGACGGGAACTCCAGCGAGCGGCGTCCCGGCCGAAATAGGGCTCGAGCTGCCCGACCAACCCTCTAGGCTAGATCCACGACTGGCGGAGACACCTAGACGAGCAAGAGAGAGGGAAGCCGGCCACGGTATTGTTCTGGACGCGGCGAGCAGTGAGCTCGGCGGCGCTCCGGCAATGGCACGGCGGCGAAGGACTCTAGGTGCTATACCTTGCCTCAGCTGGTTCCAGAAATGGGCGGGGAAGGTAGAGTAGAGGATGGCGAAGCTCGGGTGGAGATGGAGCGATCGGAGACGGTGCGGTGGCGGCGGATCTCACCGCGGCATCGCCTCGGCGGCCATGGCGACGGCGGAGCAGAGGAGAGGGAGAAATGAGAGAACGAGAGAGGGAGAGAGTGAATGGAGCAGCCAGGGGAGAGGGTGGAGTGTCCCCTTCGGCTTTGTAGGGCGATGGCAGGTGGACGCCGGCGTACGGCGCCACCTGGCGACGAATCGCTGCGGCGGCCACATCGGTCGCTGACCGTTTTCAGACTGAATCGATTTTGATTCAGTTCAAAAACCGACTGAAACTCGATCTTTGACGCGCCATATCTCTCGATCTAGGGCATTTCAGCGAAAACTTCACTAATATGGGTCAAAGAGCTACACGAGTACTCCAATCCATATTAGAACACCTTCAACTGAAATGGCTTGGTTTGAGAGATATGGATCGAAGAACATAGGTACTTTGAAACTGTTTTCAGCTTTAGACTTAGCAAATTTCAGCAACTCCAAAATAGCCCCAAATGTGCACAATTTCACAATTTTGACCACCTTACACCTATTTTCATGAGTTGACCCAAAAATAAAGTTTGTTGCTTATAAAATTCTACACAACTTTGATTAAGGGTGCTCTGACATGCAAAGTTTCTAAATTAACTTTCTTGTTTGGTCAAACAAAATAGGTTTAGGAGGGCTTTCTAGTCAACTATGAGCTAGAGGGGTATTTTGGGGATTTCACCAACATGAACATTGTTCCAAATGTTAACCCAAACATGTTTAAGGCATCTAGAACAGTAAACAAGCATCACATTTGCATGCTAACACATCTATGGCATTGTAAGCATATAAGCAAACATATAGCATATAAAGGAATGTAAATCAAATCAAATGGTGATGATGCATGAAATGACATGATCAATGCCTGATGTCATGCAAATGCAAATGTGAAAATAGTAACTAACACTAGGGTGTTACAGCCCTTTCCCCCTTAAAAGAATCTCGTCCCCGAGATTAGAGTTAATTACCATTGTTTATAGAAAGAAGGATAAACTTCCTTGAGAAAATCTTCGCTTTCCCAAGTCGCATCACAGTCACTTTGGTTATTCCAAACCACCTTGTAGAACTTGACCACTCGGCTACGAGTGACTCTTTCCTTGTAATCTACCACTTGTATAGGCTTCTCTTCATATGTCAAATCTGGTTTCAACTTGATATCACCAAGATCCACTTGTTCTTCCGGTACTCGCAAACATTTCTTGAGTCGCGATACATGAAAGACCTTGAAAATAGTGGACATGTGTGGTGGCAACCGTAACTTGTGTGCTACTTTCCCACTTCTTTCCAAAATTTGAAAAGGACCCACAAACCTTGGAGCTAACTTTCGTTTCACCCCGAAACATTGTACGCCCTTCATGGGTGACACCTTCAAGTACACATAGTCACCAACTTGAAATTCCAATGGTCGACGCTTGTCCGCATAACTCTTTTGGCGAGTTTGTGCGGCTTTGAGATGTTGCTGAATGGTATACACTCGTTCTTCGGCCTCTTTCACAAAGTCAATTGCGTAGTACCTCCTTTCTCCTAGTTCAACCCACTTATGAGGAGTTCTACATTTGCGCCCATACAAAGCTTCAAAAGGAGCCATCTGAATACTCTCTTGATAGCTATTGTTGTATGAGAACTCTGCTAATGGTAACCATTCTTCCCACGAACCTTTGGACGAAATGACACAGGCTCTCAACATATCTTCCAATATCTGGTTTACTCTTACAGTCTGACCCGAAGTCTGAGGATGATAAGCTAAACTGCGAACCAAATTGGTTCCCAAACTAATATGAACCCGCTAGGGTTTGTGGTCGATCTTTCGATGAGAGGCGTGAGATAACTCGATTGGTGGATGGAGATGACGTTCACGGCCCGACTACAGCCTTCCAAGACCGCGCCTTAGCGACCGATACACCACTTCCAAAGGCCGTCACGATCTTGTGGAGCACGACAACCAGCCCCTAGGGCTCCCGTCCTGCAAGCAATCGAAGAACTAGCAAGAACGAGGAAACAAGCACTGAAGTTGCAAGATGAAATTGAAGGTTTCACACTGAATCTTATTATGAGTGGGGTTCCGAAGACAAGGAGACGGGCGACTGGATCAGCACGCGCGTCTACAAGCAAGTAGCGATGGCTAAACTTGATCTAAAACAAAACCCAATCTGTTTGTGGCGGCTCTAGAGGCATATATGTAGATGGAAGGACGACCAAGGAGGTGCTGGGGTCGTCCTCCAACCCTAGGACATGTCCCTAATGGACCGAACTTGATACATGGGCCAATAGCCCAAAATTAGGCGACGCAGCACCATAAGCAGAGAAGGTCCTGACGTTAAAACGACGACTACAAACGTATCTGATAAGATATGGGAACAAACATAGATCCATTGGAAAGTAGACTTAATATGCTTTCCAAAGAGTCCTAGAACGTTCCAATCGGACTCCGTATGAAGTCGTGGTGACCGTCTAAAGTTGGGACTCTGCTGCAGTCCGAATTCCACACCAAAACGTGTTGGACTTGGACTCTTTCCTTCCTTGGGCTATAAGTGACGTGGTGGCCTGGTGGAGGACGTTTGGAATACTTAGATTTGGTCCCCAATCAATTTCATTGACCTTCCGTGCTTCCGTTATGCAATCAAACCTTCCCTTGATCCATGTAAGTAATTCTGCAAATGAAAATACACACACTTTATGGTGCAGCACCAATTCATCAAATGTATCAATAATAAGACTCATATAGAATAGTTTCACCTTTGGTTTAGAATTGGTTAACATGGTCATATCCAAGCCTATGATGTCCTCATCATTCTCCCCTTCTTGACAGCAAACCGTCCTCGGTTTGACCAATGTTGGAGCACATGTTCTAGGTAATAGCCAACTTGGCTCCCCTTCTTGAGAGTGATCATTGAGTGATGGCAGCATCAAATGTGTTAGTTTGCTTCCTCTCCTCCGATGTGGTGGGTGCTGGATAATCATTCTTTTCCACTTTAGCTGCGGGTGTAGTTGCTCAAATTGCTCCATGCACTCAATGGTTTTATTCCCATCCTCCTGCAAAATGTTATGGACAACGAGGGGAAAAACAGGACGCTCTATCTCTAGCTGTGGTGATGAAATTAGAGAAATATCACACAATTCTTTTTGGTCACAAGGTACAACAAGCAAATTAGGTTGTGACAAAGGCAAATGAGCACTGAGTTTCACTATTTGTTGCTCCTTTTTAACATGTACAGTGGACAATTGCTGGTTACAATGTGTCACATCATTCTTGCAAGTATTCATAGATAAAAGAATCTGATTTTCAACTTTACAAGCAAGACAAAATAAGCAAGATATATGGTTATATGTTTCA